>OX632366.1:15891997-15908929 GCA_951751655.1 Ophion costatus | reverse complement strand
GAGAGAGTCTGGGTAGACATTTAAAGGGGGATGAAATTCCTTAACGAGTAAGGCCACTGTAACGGCCCAAAAAAAAAGGTTTTTTCACTAATTTTTTGCTCCCGAAATTGAAGGTATTTGAAAAAAAACTTTTAATGGTGTTATCGGGCATACATTAAACTTTATTATAAAATTTTTTTACAGTAAAAAAAAAACAAAATGGCGGTTCCACAGCTATCTTCCCGGGACATGTTTTGCTTCCAGGGCTCCGCGGCACGCAGCACCACTGGTGCACTTTTGAATCTAGAACAAAAAAAAAAAAAACCATTAATCTAGAGGGCTATAGCTAGAGAATGTCGATCGGATTTTAAAAAGTATCAATTTTTGTGGATTTGGCGTGCGTTTGAAAAAAAAATTGATTTTTGACGAAAAAAACGGCAAGTTTTTTGTTAATAAAAATCAATAAATAAAGTTCTTGAAAATTCCGATCGACATTCTCAAGATAATGTAAATGTTCACATCTGGTTAAAATTTCAAGTAAAAAACATGAAAATTGTTCGAGTTATGCTGCGTGCCATTTTGAAAAACCATGTTTCGAGAAAAACGCGTTTAAAGTTTTGCGAATAGTTTTTTATTGGAAAAAATTAAAAAAAGAAGTTAAAAAAAAATTTTACCGTTAGTCTGCAATCCCAGCACCATACATTTGTCCTTCGATAGCCAAATTTTCGTCTTCTTCGTCTTTCCTGGTTGATTTTTGGAGTGCGCGCGCACTTTTGGCCGCGTCGCTCAGAGATGTCTCCGCGTGCGTGATGTGTTTGGCGTCGGCTTCGATGCAGAAATTATATAACTGTACACCAATTTCCACCTCCAACATCTTGAATATTTGCAAGACGTTGGTAAGGCCGCCATTGAATATGCAAACAGCGATATCCGTCGCAATATCTAGTACAGTTTTTCCGCTTGAGGATGATTTGGGGGCCAAACTCCAAACGGTAGCGTTGAAACTTTCGTTATTGTTTTGAGTATAGGCCCCCAAGCAACGCTCCAGCAACTCGTCCCGGCTCAATTCCATGTAGATGGGTTTGATGGCTTGATAAACCTCCTCACTCATTGGCTGATTGTGATGATACGCATCCAAGGCATTTTCTGCTTTCGCTTTCTTCCAACTGCACCAATTCTCCGAACATTTTTCGTGCTGAGGCTTTTCATCCGTTGACATTTTGTGAAAAAGGGTTGCCCAGATCTCATTTTTCATATTTTTGATGGAATCGGAATTTCGACGGATTGCTAAGCCGTAATAAATGCTTAGTTCGTCAATCAATTTGGCAGTGAGTTTTCTTCTTCCCCCGAGACCTTTTGTTCCTTTTTTTAAGTTTCTCAATCGAGTGCCCATTCTTTTTTGCACGTGATCTATGCACTCTTTTTTTTAACATCAACATTTTCATAAGGCTTCGAATCCACGATGCCTTTGAAAGTTTTGAAATCGCCATCTCCGATATAATTGCAGTCGTTTCGGAGCAAGTTTTGACACGCTTGGCGGCGACCTTCATTTCCTAAGGACAACAAATTTTTTTTCGCACAGGACCTTTTTTTTCTTATTCTAGAGGGTTTAAACTATTTTTTAAGCCAATAAAAAAAAATCGATTTTTCAAAAAATTTACAGTGGCCTTACCCCTTAAGGCGAGGAAAAAAGTTCCTCATTTTTATGATTTTTCTTTAAGGCTTTAGGCCAGTAACGGGTATAAAATCATGTGCGAATTTAACAGGTTTTTTCGTATGTAAAAGTGATTCACTCATAAAATTAACTACTATTTAGTATGAATATCAAGCTGTTAGAAAATATAAAATTAACTATCTATTTAGTATGAATATCAAGCTGTTAGAAAATATATTTTTTTTCGATTTACAAAATGGCCGACTACTAGAAACTTCTCGAAACAGCTTTTTCCAATTGGAGTGACAAATAACTTCAACAATTTTCACTCGATTTACTTCAAATTTAAAAGTTATGTTCCTAATTGCATTTCGCAGAGAAGTACGTACGGAATTTCTGATTAATCGAAAACTTTTCATTTTATGAGCAGTTTATGAGCAGTTGTAACGAAATTATTCACTGAAAATTCATTTCTCATGTTCGAATAGCTACAACTTTGGACTAAAACAATATTTTTTAAATTCCGTACGTACTTCTCTAGGTATTCTAATGTAGATTGACGAAAATTTTTGTATTTTGTTCCAAGTCAAAAATTGTGGATGCTGAATGTCACGACGTGGAGCGCCTAAAAAAAAGATAAAAGAAAATATTAGTAGTCGGCCATTTTGTACATCGGAAAAAAAACAAATTTTCTAACAGCTTGACATTCATACTAAATAGATGAGGAATTCATTTCATGAGTGAATCACTTTTCCATACGAAAAAAATTGTTAAATTTGCACATGATTTTATACCCGTTACTGTGAAATAAGGCCTGAAGGAGTTACGTGGGTTTCGAAGCAAAGAAGCATATTTTCTGTATTTAAACAATGTAATATATAAATTATGTTATTCAAAATGTTAAGCACATAAAAGAGCAACTGTTCAACAATAATTTAAAAAAAAATCATCCAAAAATTTGGGATATTCAGCCGGTGGGACCTGGTTTCCGGAGACCCTTAAAAAAAGTGCCCTCGTGATGGTCAGGATAACTCATCATAGCTTTACCTGAAATTGAAAAACCAATTTTTTTCTGTTAGTAGAGTCTGTTAGTAGAGTATAGCTCGTGATTGAACGAAGGATTTTTAAATAATTGAAATTGGAATTTTTGACAGAGTTGTATGCCAAATAACAATTTACACTACGTATAGCCTTGTAAAATTTGTTGTATTCGAAAAAAAACCTTCGATCCATCACTAGTCAATGCTATTTTGAAAACGTGTGCAAAATGTCAATCAGATCGGTGCACTAGTTGTTGAGGAGTCGTGTCCACCGACTTAAAAAATAGTGTTTTGAGAAAAAAAGCGATATGCCTGCGTCGCTCCCGGCTGGTCTTCCCCAACGGGGGACATTCCCAAAGTCTCTTTCTCCCTCCCAGACTTTTACTCCGTTTGATTTGAAACTTTGGGAGAGTATTCTAGACATATTGTGCTATTAGATAATAAAATAATTAAAATATGGATTTTTTGAAATTCTCATACCCACGTAACCCCTTAAAAGAAAAGTTTTTGTCACGATTTTTGAGACTCAGGGTATGTTTTACTACTACTTTCGGATGTTAAATGGTATTTTTTTCTTTCAAAATGTTGTAAGACGGCGTGACACGTAGCATCGGCGGGATTAATATGGAAAAACCACCGAAGATCTTTCTTTCATTGACACTCGCAGAACGAATTAACATACACAGAATGTGTACCAAAATAAGATGAAAAATCTTGAAAATCGATGAAATCGTACGCTTTGAAACAAATGAATGGAATTTTCCGAAAAAAAAAAATCGCTACATTTTGCAATAAAAATACTTTTTTAAAAATCAAAACGCATAGGTTCACTTTCTAGACAATAATGTTAGAAAGATTTAAACCAAAGTTCTTTAAAATCGGTCGATTAGTTCACTGGCTATACGTCACGCCAGATTTTGAAGATAAATAAAAAAAATTAAAATACCATGTCACAGCGAAAACTAGTAATAAAAGATACCCTGAGTGTAAAAAAATGGTGACGAAATCTTTCCTTTTAAGGAAAAATCATAAAAATCGGTACTTTTTTCCTTGCCTAAAGGTATCTGCCCCCTTAAGAGGAGAGCGATAACACTGAAGATGTCCAAGAAGATAATGATCTTGGCGACGCGAAAAACGTTGTCGCTCTTTCTTGGCAACAACGTTATGGGTACACTCTCTCTCTCGCCACCCCCCCCCCCCCCCTCTCTCGGCCGTTTCTCTCCTTTTATTCGGTACGCGATTGCCCTTCGCGAGAAGCTTACCACGATAAATTGTCTACCTACTAATGGGCACTTTGCCTTTATTTATACGAAGCTTGGTATACGTATGAGGCGAGCAACTCGCATTGCCCATAACCCGAGATGCGCGCAGGAAAATCCTACAGAGCCGCATCGCCTCGATTACAACGAGCCCCTAGCGATAATTTCTACGGTTTCTCGTTGCTTTCGCGTTCTTTTTCTCCCATCGAGGTAGAGACGTCACAATAATTATTGGCAAATGGCGAGCCAACTGCCGAGCGATAAGAGAATTGCTGTTATTATATTGGAATGAACTTTCCTTCAGTCCGTAGCTTTTGTCTGCATTTGGGTTTGGGATGTTGGAAAAAATCGGTTACCGTGTAGCTTCACACGTTGAGATAGCCGCGTCATCGGAAAAATACGTGAAAAAATTGAGTCGGGTAATCGATGAAGCTAACGCACGCTACTGGTCTTTTGAAAGGCAAGTCTCTTTCTGCCACGTTTCCCTTGATGGATGCTGACGAAATTGAAATTCCGAATATACGAATTTTTTCGGGGTATTTTTGTAGCCCAGGGTCTTAAGGCCTTAGGCCACAGTAATGGGTATAAAATCATGTGCGGATTTAACAATTTTTTTTCGTATGAAAAAGTGATTCACTCATACAATTAATTATACATCCATTTAGTATGAATATCAAGCTGTTAGAAAATATATATATTATTTCTCGATGTACAAAATGGCTGACTACTCGAAACTTCTCGAAACAGCTTTTTTTCGATTGGCGTGACAAATAACTTCAACAATTTTCACCCGATTTACTTCAAATTCAAAAGTTATGTTCCAAATTGCATTTTGCAGAGAAGTACCTACGGGATTTTTGATTAATCGAAAACTTTTCATTTTATGAGCAGTTATAACGAAATTTTTCACTGAAAATTCATTTCTTAAGTTCAAACACCTACAACTTTTGAATGAAACAGTATTTTTTAAATTCCGTTCGTACTTCTCTAGGTATTCTAATGTAGATTGACGAGAATTTTCGTTTTTTATTCGAGGTAAAAAATTGTGGATGCTAAATGTCACGCCGCGGAGCGCTTAAAAAAAGATAACAAAAGAAAATATTAGTAGTCGGCCATTTTGTACATAAAAAAAAAATTCCAACAGCTTGATATCCTACTAAATAAATGTGTAATCATTTTATGAAAGAATTGCTTTTTCATATAAAAAAATTGTTAAATTCACACATAATTTTATACTCGTTACTGTGGCCCAAGGCCTTAAGGAGCCTCGGAAAAGTTGACGAAATGTTAACATTTGATTTAAATTTTTACGGTAAATTCTTTGTCATTTACTGAATGTATCCGCAAGATTTTAAATCGATCGTCTACACCGTTTTTGTTAAATTTATAATTGAAAAAACACTTTCCAACATTGGGAGATGCCTACGCTTATAGCTGAATGGCAGTGTGAAAAAATGTTTTTAGCGTTATGCAAAACTGTCAAATCACTCGGTACATTATGACAATTTCGTCATCACCGTCATAATGTACTCCTTGTGCCATCTGATCATCGGCATCTCGCTATGTTGAAAAGTGTTTTTTTCTATTGTGAATTTTATATAAACGGTATACACAACCGAATTAAAATTTGGAGATTGCATTCAGCATATGACGAAGAATTTACTGTATAAACTTGAAGCAAATGGTAACATTTCGTCATTTATCCCGAAATTCTTTAACTTTCATTTGCAACATAGAGTTTGGAAACGATTTATCCTTTTTTTCTTTGCAGTTTTCTCGAAACTATTTTTTATGAAACGATGCAAGTCTTATCTGAAAATCTATTTGTCCAATACAATTCAAATTCGAATAAAGCATAGTTTATGACACTTTCTATCGCATAACCGGATGATTTTTCTGATCTATTCATTCATTGGTTAATAAACAATGATTGAGATTGTTGTTTTGTCGAAAATCGAACTTGATTTTCGACCGCTTGCCATTTTCGTAATTGTCAACATTTCAAAAAAATGTCCGGTCATACGAAAGCTTTATAATTATACTGAAAGTACGTTTTATTTAAATATTTTGCACCTGGATGATCCTAATTTCCAGAACCACCTACACCGATTGGCCATGCAGCATGAGCGGCGTTTTGTTGAAATAATAATTACTTAATGGCTTATCAATATGGTAAAATATAAAGGAAAATTCAAACGCGGCAAGACTATGTATTATTAGTGTGTAACATTTCGACCGCGTCATTCTGATAGCCTATCAGATAAAAATATCGAAAGTCGTACTGGTTTTTGAGCTCCTGAAGCTTATGCAGATTCGTTAAGGGGTCCGGCTACTGAGAAGATTTCAAAAAATCGTTCGTCACTTGAGGCAGCTATAATTGAAGAGGAACTCTAATTGAAGAGGAAGGCACACTTATGAATACAACGATAGAACTGTTAGTAAAACTTTAAACGCGTTTCTCTCGAAACTAAGTTCTTCAAAACGGTGTACACGATTTCTCGACGACTAACGAACGGATAGCCTTAAAATTTAGTACACTCATTCAGTATAGTAGTAGTTTAGTCTTGACCGACGTTTTTTGCCTAAACATTTTTTTCACTAGTTCTTAACAATAATAATGTCATTTCTCGTTGAAAAATAAAGGAAAAATCCAAAGAAAAAAGTTCGACGATCGAACCACGTTAACTAAACAAATCTCGGTCAAGTCTTAGCCAATATTGTCTATTTTGAGAAAAAAAAACTCATTTTTCGTTTCAGCTCAACCGAGTGGCCAAAATCAAGTACACCGTTGAGCCTCTCACGTTCACCGGTCCTTCACAAGATTCTCACTAAATTCTGTAATTATGAATATTTTTCAATGGAATTTCCTACACAACTTTGTTAATGTACATACAAATAAATGTGTAAACGATTTTTCAATCACCTTATTCGTTCCTCCAGAATTAATATTTTCAAGAACCCCTGATTTTCTTGTCATCACAGTAGCCTAACCCCTTATCGGCAGCCTAAGAACTCATCCTAAAGAAGCACCTTCGTCCACTGCAAGCCCAAAAACAATTTTCGACCGCGCTCCGTCCCCGCACCGCAATTTCACCCAGCAACCAACCGCCGCCGAAATTCGAGCGGCTGATTCACAAAGTACATCGATACCTTCCAATCTTCCTCCGCAATCTTCTTCCAGGAGTCCATCGTCAAACTTCATCGTTCCCCAATTAATCGCGTTTAGTGCCGTCCCGGTCCCTCCGAGTCGATAAAGTACAATCTAATATAAACGTCGTCCGCATGCTTATTCGCGCTGTTCAATATTCATTCGTGACGGAATATGCATATTGCGGATCGGCTGTACGGCGAATTAATCAATTATTCAAAAGTTCGAGAACACTCAATCTTCCGGTGCGGGCGGGCGCGCTGGGAAGTAGGGCAAGAGTAGATTTCTGCTCTTGCCGCTTTTTTTTCGACTTGAGCACCCGCAAAACGATATCGGGAATCCTGCTATATACAGCCGTGTAATTGGCGGCTCATTGCGGAATATTTGTCAGATTAAGTTTCATGATGCAGATCTTACGTTCATGTACAAGTACCCGTCGAATATGTATGGAAAAGGGATATTTTAAAGCCGTCGTATCTATAGAATGTTGACTATAAGCACATATGGCCGTTTTGAGGACGAGCCTGGAAGGCAAATGTCTCCGAAATCACCTGTATTCATATACATGTATTTATATACCATATATATATATATCGTTTGTTATAGTAAACGAAGGGCTGTAACTCAAGTGATTTTGAACTGACAACAAGGTGTTTTAGGCCCTTCTGTCTGTTAATATATACATTTTATTCATATATATGTATATAAACATCGGAACTCTTATGTGCCGCGGATAATGCATCCATTTACTCGGATAATACCATCGTCACGAATTGTACTAGGAAGCACCTATTGCTTATAAAACCAAGGAAGGCGTGTTGCAGCATAAAATAAGGCTCTCTCTCTCTCTCTCTCTCTCTCTCTCTCTCTCTCTCTCTCTCCCTCTCCCTCACGATACGAGGCTCCTAGTAGAATCGAAAGATTAAGAAACGGCACGAAGTCCAGGTTGCAGTAAATTTCGCCAATAAAGATTCCCGCCGAATACAGAGAGTGTTAGGTGGTCGGTGAGTAAAGAGGCTGCAACGAGTACATGGGTACGGTGAGAAAGAGACAGGCGGAAGCTGACAAGGGAATCGCTCATGGCGATAGTCGCACTTGGTGGACCAAGCGGACGAAACACTTGTGCAAACTCGCGGTCCGCGATCAGCCACGTCCCTACGATTAATTAGCCACGTCACGAGGGAGATTGGAGAAGCGAACGCAGGTGATGCGCCTTCTATTCACTCAGATACCAATAAAACTGTCTCCTCGTACCGTCCCCTCGTAATTACTCGTAAATTCTCGTGACTGTATATTACGGGTGCGTTAGAGGGTCCGGTTGGCCTTGAGGATGCTCGCGGCTGGCCCTCCGTTGTACGACGCAGCTCCGCCTAGTTTAAACGTTATTAAAATATCGATTAGTTTCCACCTCTTTGGGACAAAAAAAGAAGAAAAAAAAACGAAGAGGAGAATCTTTGGCGCCAGATTTCTGGTCCGCGCGCGGTGGATGGGAACGGTGGGGGCGGGGGCGAGTGTGGGCTTTCGACAAACAGACCTTACTAATTCTAATGTTGTTACAAGATCCTTGAGAGAGAAGAACATCGTGAGGGAGGGAGGGAGGGAGAGGGAGAGAAAGAGAGAGAGAGAGAGCCACCACGATCCGCCCGAGGGTTATGACCCATCCGCCCCGGATAGTTTCAAGTTTTCAACCAGCTACCGGTATGGAAATTTAGTGGTTGTTACGCCCACAAACCCGAAAACCCATAGAGGAAGATTCCGCAAGGAAGACTGGGCGCGGTGACCGAGAGAGACAGTTCCCCCGAAGAGAGAGCTAGAGAGAGAGAGAGAGAGGGCGATGTGCGTTGAGGGACTCGCACTCGCCCATGCGATCGGGGAATAGGGAATAAAGTTACGTATATTAACGATCCTTATTATGTTTCGCCGGAGAGATGATATATAGCACATACATTATATATACGTCGGAGTGTATTACACAGGGGGGATTTGATCTGCCTGTTTCTATATGTGTGCTCGCAAAACAGCCAGAAACCCGTAAACTTTAAATGCACGAGACCGCCTCCTTTCTCGTTCGTTCTGTGAGCCTACGTCAGATCGCCCTCGTTCCCCGTACACACACGGGCAATTATCGTGTATTAGTGTTATATTATTTTAATAATTAATTAACATCGTTGAAGGAGCTCTAATGAGACTTTGTTTGGGCGCGGGGTGTGGTTGGACGCGCGACATTGTCTCTCTTTCGCGTCCCCTCCTTCAGGGACATGTGTCGCACGCATATGGATTATGTAGATGTACTGAGAGCGGTCGGAGTTAGGCTCCGGCGTTGTGCATGGCCGATGGTCGGAGCGGTGACCGCTTTGCCGGAATGCCTTTGAAAATACATCGAACGTGTGGCGTCTTATCGGACTATGTCATCTCGAGCACAACTAGCTTTTATAAATACCTATATTGTATTTTTTTTACATCGGGAAATAGTGTAGCTTAAGATGGTGGTGGGCGCAGGGGAAGGTAGGTTAGGTTAGGCAAGTGTGGGTAGGGCATGATAGGAAAGGGTCCAATTCGGAAGGATGATACGTAAAAACTGACAAGGGTGTACGTTGGGACTCAGGGAATTGAAAGAAAATGATATATGGGTATTTCGCGTAAGACGAGGCTGAAAAGTTCTCGGCTTGGATTACTAACGGGCGAGGAGGGTCGCCCGTAGTTCCTTGGCCGAGAAACTTTCAGCCTAACCTCGCGTATACGTATACATGCGGGGAAAGTAGATTTTTAACTCTTTGAAGGATATGCATAATCTTGAAATTTTGAAAAGGCGATTTTTCATCGCATTGTTTTATCCTTAGGGGATGGACACCTAGTTGGAAATGTTGAAAATATCTGTTTGTTCAAATGATTGTCAAAATATGACATATCAAAAATATTCTGCGAAAATTTTACGTCGATCGGTTCGAAATTCAGGGAATTATGGGCGTTTGAAGGTAGGTTCCGCGAACTGGCGAACTACGAACGCGATTTTCTCCAAAACTACATTTTCAAAATCAGTGAGCTCGATGTATTGAGAATCACTGCACTGATCAACTTTCAATTTCACTAGCTTCGTTTACATATCAAAGAGCAGTGTTTGAACGAAGGAGTTTCATCTTTCGATGCATTGTTATTTTTTTATCAGCGGAAATAGAAGATTTTTTTCACCGAAAATCGATTCTGTCACTTTGGACAGTGGCCATTCTTTCGAAAAGCAATATTTTGTTGAACTCTTCGTCCAAGCACTAGACAATTTCATGCACGAACTGAATGCATTTTATTTTTAAATTTCTTATGATTTATTTTGTATGATAATAGAATAATAATAATAAATAATAAGAACCATTGTATCTACCACATTTATGAATACCCTTCAATACGAAAATTGTAAAAAAACACCTAACACCGTATTATTCAACGTAAAAAAATATGTAGCCCGAACACATTTTCCAAAAAAAAACGACAAAAACTCCTCCATTTTTGACCACGAGCAAGACCTGTTAAAAGGACCTTTACTAAGAAATGCTTACATTTGTCCAAAAGTAACTAAAAGGACCTCGAGCATTGCCATAATGTCGAGTACGAGCACAATTGACTATTACGAGGACGATCCTCGAATGTCTTCGAAATCACTTGCCCGTATGCCTCCTTCCCCACATGTACAGGCAAAAGTGTCTCCCTCTTGCTGCCCGGACGATCAAAGTTATTTACCGGTAGACTCAATTATTTCAAGCGACTCTCGGACATACGGTATGTTGAATGTCGGGAGGACACCCGCAGATAGGGATCTGTTGAGGGCGGGTGAGGGCAGCGAGCGAATGAGAAGCGCGCGAAACATTGCGCGAGATTCACGAGGTTCGCGAGAGCACACGCGGGTTCTCTTATATACACACCCGACATCTATTCGTCTCGCTCGCACGCGCGACTGGACCCTCAGCGATTTCTATGTACCCGCGCATCTCGGACTTTCGGAGTTTGTAAATACCTCTTTAGCAAGCCTCTCTCAGGTTCAGAGACAAGAGAGGGAACGAGAAGAATTCGCGGCACTCTTTCGAATCCTTTTACATATATATATTCGAAAGAGTGCCGCGAATTCTTGTGTGGGTGTGTGTGTGTGTGTGTGTGTGTGTGTGTGTGTGTGTGTGTGTGTGTGTGTGTGTGTGTGTGTGTGTGTGTGTGTGTGTGTGTGTGTGTGTGTGTGTGTGTGTGTGTGTGTGTGTGTGTGTGTGTGTGTGTGTGTGTGTGTGTGTGTGTGTGTGTGTGTGTGTGTGTGTGTGTGTGTGTGTGTGTGTGAGAGTGTGTGTGTGTGTGTGTGTGTGTGTGTGGGGTGGGTGGGTGGGTGGGTGTGTGTGGAGGGGATCTATGTGTGTGGGTGGGTGAATGTGTACGTATGTGTATATGGGTGTGTAGTGTGTTGGTATGTCGCTGTGTGTCTGTGTGGGGGGGGTGGGTAAGTGAATGTGTGCGTGCGTGTGTATATGGGTGTGTTGGTGTGTCGGTGTGTGCGTGCTTGCGTGCATGTAGGTGTGTGTGTCACATGGACGCACGCATATACGACTAAACTCGTTAGGGTTAAAACGTATATTCGTTCGTCCCTCCTCGTCACAGTTGTTTTACCATACATCTTGCGGGGACCTAAATCGTATGTAAATGGTCGTGCGAGTTTTAAAGACACTAACTCTTAGAGGAAAAAAGCAAAAAAAATTGGTATATTGAACTCCAATTGGGAGAAGATACTGAAACTGTGTGTTTCAGACTGGGAATTCCGAACTTCCGAAGATTTATCGACGTGAACACGAACGGTGGAATTCGATTCGAGACGCCGCATGGAGGATTCCGATTCTGCGGCTCGTTATCCAAGGTATTTCTAAATTATAGGCGATTTCGGTTCATCCGACACTTGTCCGAAGCGGAAAGCTGGAAAAGCTGCCGAGTGCGTGACGGAGCACGCACTGAAGTGGGATTCCTCGATGAGAGGTAACCGGGCTGTCTTGGAACTGGTGTGAGAACTTTGAAGTCGATTTTGAGGAGATTGATGAAGTTTGATGTATATTTACAATTGAGTAGTCGAAACTTGGAGGAAGAAAAGTGGGAAACGATTTTGAGATTTTTCCAATACAAACTTGCGGAACAGGGGTGGTCTGTAGGAATGAATCGTTTCAAGGAAGTATTGCAGCGTTTTTTGTTGCAGTTAATAGGCGCTAGAGAAGTACTAAGGATTTTTGGAATATATCTGGTTTGAAGAGTAGGCACGCAATTGTATTTTTTTCGAAAAAGGTTTGGGGAAAATATTTATGGCAAAAACGATTCTCAATATTTTGCACATAATCTTTGGTACCTCTCCAGTGTTTTATTTATACGGTTTATTTATTTATTTTCCCTCCGTATTAATACGTTATATCTATAGTATTATTTTTATATTGTATATATTTTTTAAATTATTTTTTATCTATGTTAAACCATTCCATCGAGGGATGATCCAATGTTCATTAATTTTATTGCAATAAACTTCGAGGTCCCTATATCCTTTAATTATAAGCACAATCATAATTTCAATCAGTATAATTGTTATATCAAGTCGGAACTTAATTGTTTTGAAAAGGAGAATAAATTTGCCAATTGATCTGCTGTTCCTGTCCGACAAAAGCACCGATATATACTCATCAGCATCTACCACGTAAAGTTTTCCAAAGTCCTTAATATATGCAAGAAAGAACCATGTCCAATTAACAAAGCCGTATTTTTCCCAAAACCAATTATTTTATAAGAACCTTCATAATTTCCCTTAAGAGGGAAAAGACGAGGAAAAGATGCTAATTTTCATGATTTTTTTAAAGGAAAGGTTTCATCACCATTTGTCACATTTAGAATATGTTTTATTACTACTTCTAGCTGTTACAATGTATGTTTTTTATTAATCTTCAAAAAGTGGCGGAAGTATGGCATAATCTTCGAAACGGGTTGCAGCGGATGTTGTCAGACGGCGTGACTCGTAGCGTCGATGGGGTTAATCTGAAAAAAAACAACGTAGATTTTTTCATTAATACTCATACACAGAATATGAACCAAGAAAAAGTGAGAAATGTTGAAAATTTATGAAATGGTATGCTGTGAAACGAAAAGATTGAATTTTCCGAAAAAAATGGCCACATTATGCAATAAAAAAGGACTTTTTTTAATTTTCAAAAACATTCAGGGTCACGTTTTAAACAATAAGATCAGAAAGATCTATACCAAATTCAATCGGAATTGGTAGGTTAGTTTTTAAGCCGTACCTACACGTTACGCCAATTGTGAAAATGCAGTTTAATAAGTATGCAGTAACAGCTAAAAGTAGTGACAAAACAAATCCTAAGTCTCAAAAATGGTAAAGAAATCTTTCCTTTTAAGGTGGTCATCCCATATAACAGGTCCAAAAAAATCGATCAAAATGTTTTTTTCCTGAAATTGCAAAAAACATCTGCGTGTTATGTGGACCCGGCATAGCAGACTAATGGTGAGTCAACATTTTCTTTGTGTAAATCGTACTTGAACTTTTAAACGCATTTTTCTCAAAACTGTATTTTTCAAATTAGCTTCCATGATATCTCAAAAACTGTTCAACGGATTTCCCTCAAATTTTTACGGTATAATCAGCACATCTATGTTCTCACCGGAACTAGAATATTTCTGATACCTGCTATACTTTTTTAAAGCTGAAAAAGTCGAAAAAAATAACGAAACTTGAAACTTAACTTTTAAAACCGTGCCAAAAATTCAATTTTCGATATTTTCACTTTACTTCAGTTCCGGCGATAGCCTCAGGTATACAAATTAGAGGCCGTTTGATTATTTTTATTTCAGAGCAAAACCTCCGGAATCACAGCAGCCGTCAACCAACTTTTTTTACACATGAGTGTCTTCCGAACGGTGTAAAGTTGATTCAACTCGTTATTTTCGTTTGATAAAATTCTGAGGGACTGTAAAAATGTTAATAAACGTGTGGTAAAAATTTGAAGATATTTGGTTTTAATGGTTCATCGAAAAAAAATTCCAAAAAAATCGAAAGAAAAATAGCCGTCACATGAGATGACCAATTTTGTCCTCTGCCCCCTTAATGGTCCTCGATCACCGCAATTCCGAGTTATTTTCGATTTTTCAACCACGGGTTTCTGATAAGTGAGCGGCGCTGCGCTCCAACAGCCATAAGTGACGAAATCATCTCCGCAGCCTGCTCTGGCGCAAAGTCAATCGCCGGTAAATTAAATTGGCATGATGGTGAAAAAAAATCCGTACGTACAGAACTGGGTTGAATACGCGACACGTCTTAAAGTGCTCGGTTAAAGCAAAAATAACTCGGTTAACGCGGTCATGTTTACCGAACGTGCCTAGCAATGTTATTTATTTTTTTTTTTCACACTGCCGCAATCCACCCGAGCGAATAACCACCTGTGGTAAGCGTACCGTCGATACGCGCCCGAGCTCGGTACAGTAACCCACAGTGGATCGACACGTATATCTATATATCTTTTACATGTGTACGCAGGTACACGAGCTTTTGTTTAATCTACCGAGAGCCTCATTACACCAAAGATACATCGACATCGGTCGACCTTTCCATTCGGATCTCGTCAATTACCCCTCCTCGCACTATGTCGCTATTGCGCGTATGGAGGGGTTGAAGTTTCGATGCTTCGTTGATCTTGCGCTGCTTTTTTTTATTATTTTTTATTGTTGGTTCACCAGATTCCTCCTAGCGGCGAGATAATTGTAATGGGGGTCATTCATTGGATGGAGGAAGATATGAGATTTCTATTCTCCTCACGTTCCTCGTTTGGAGGCTATAGAAGTACACGGAGAAAACAGGGGCCTCAAAGTTTAGAATTAATACTATGCTTGTAAAAAAAATATCAATAAGTATCAAAAAGTATTGAATGGAAGATAAAAATTATAATTATGGTATAGTAATAATGAAGAATCTTAAATTTTAACCTACGATATGGCACGTAAACTGATACAAATAATACATTTTATTCGGCATTTTATGATTTTTTGTAGTATTCACAATGATAGTACTAATTATATACTAATTAATATACACAATTTTAATACATAATTAATATACACAATTATATACTAATTAATATATACTAATTAATAAACACAATGATAGTACTAATTATTAATACAATAAGAACGGTTTGTCCGAAATTTTCAAGGTTATTGCATGATTTTTTGTTAATTCGTTAATCGTCTAATGGAGCAAGATGAATACAAGCTATCGGAAACCCGGAATATTTTACAATGTATCACTATATATACGTTAGAAGGGGTGAAATGACACTAGTAAAGCATTTGGTTCCTCTTCAACCGGTGCTTCTACCAGAGGAAGAAAAAGAACTTGCAAATGATCAAAATGATATGGAAGCAAGATTATTCGGACTAATCCTACAGAACTTAGATGATTAACTTATCACATTGACGGTATTCCGAATGAAACCACTTTTATGTGCGAATTGTATGATACAAATAAAAAAAGACTGATTTTCTTGCTTCTAAAATTGAAAGATTAATAAATGTTTATCAGTTTAAAAAATAATTAAAGTTGACTGACTCATATATGTATTATTTTATTTGAACATGACCTTAGCGTGATAATAGTGAGAAATGGTGAAAAACAGGAAAAGAAATAGAGCTCGATTGTGTGCCACCCTAACATAGTCACATACATATATGCATGTATTAAAAATAAATAAAATTATCATGAATTTTCTTGACGAATTATAATGAACAAGATATGAAAATTCATTATAAAATTTGGAAATTTCCCCACTCAACCCAAAGGGCGCATAGCGACAATCCAATCGGGGTCGTGGCTCTCCCACACCGGAACCTCTTTACTCTACCGTAGAACTTCTCTCTCCCTCTCTTTTCTCGTCTGTCCCTGTTCCTCTTTCGCAATGTTCCACAGGGTACATCGGGAGGATACTTTGCGAAATGCTCTCCCTCCGGCCCTCTCCCTCGCACCCTCCTTCTCTCTCTCCTTCTCCATCCTATTAGATACACCGTGAGATGAAAGAGCAAGCGAGAGAAGCGGAGAGAGACGGAAAGCGATAGTGAGAAAAGGACAAGGATTCTATCCGTGTGGCGAGGGGGGAGGGTGTGCACGCCGCGGCGGTCCATAAAGCGATAAATCGTGCTAAACTCACAGCTCCGCGGTACAATGTGGTTCAACTGGCACTTAATGATGCGACGCTAAAGTCAACGGGTATATGCCTTGTACCTCGTCGTCGTCGTTGTCGTCGCGACGTCGAGATGGAGCGAAAGAACGCGAAAGTGTGTGTGAGAGAGAGAGAGAGAGAGAGAGAGAGAGAGAGAGAGAGAGAGAGAGAGAGAGAGACTGGAGTAGCCTCGGGCACATCTCTCACGTTGTTGCTCCTCCATAGCACCTCCGGAGTACAAAACTTGAAAACGCTCTCTCCCACGTATATATACATATATATATACACATATACGCAGCCGCCGTGTTGCGAAGGAATTTCCATTATCTATCTCGCTCGCGGCCACGTTCGCCACCTTTTGTTGCACTCGTTTCACCTCCAACGTTTATATATTTATAATGTATATTCCGGGTGTGTAACTCACTGTGGGACAAACGGCCGCAGGAGGATGACAAGAGCTGTCGCAAGCTCTCAATGCTTTGTACGACTCTGTTCCTCCCCACCTCTTTTCTCTCTCTCTCTCTCTCTCTCTCTCTCTCTCCCTCCCCCCCTCTTTCTGTATCTTGGTCTCGTTCCCTCCGGCCCTTTGCAGTGCGTACGCTTTTCACACACATCGCGCGAGTTTACAGTT
>OX632366.1:15751997-15886997 GCA_951751655.1 Ophion costatus | reverse complement strand
CCGTGTATATAAAAACATTATTTCATTGACGGCCATTTGCCACTAAACAATGTAATATTTTTCAATAAAAAAATTACTGAAAGTTCTTCAAGATGTGTTCGTTAAGATGGTATATTGATCGATTAAAAAAGTTTTGTAGTTTTCTTTTAAAAAAGTAATGAAAAAGGCCTTTTTTTGCGCTACAAGTGAGGGTAACCCGTTAAAGGAACGATTTTTTCGTCCGCATTGAGACTTACGGTAACAGCGTATGTAACATGGTGATTTTATTATTTTTTATAAGTCTTTCAAAATGGCGGATGTATGGCACGGCCTAATAAACTGCGTTTTGAAAATTGGCGTGACGCATAGCTAAAAAAGTAATCGACCGATTCCGATGAAATTTGGTATAAATTCTTTCAACCTTATTGCCTGTAACATGAGCCTAAATGTTTTCGAGAATTAGAAAACAAAAAGGTATTTTTTTATTGGAAAATATAGCCATTTTTTTGGAAAATTCAATGATAGAGTTTTGAGGCGTACCATTTAATCGATTTTTAACATTTCCCACTTTTTCTTGGTTCATATTCTGCGTATGAGAGTGTCAATGAAAGAAAGACCTATGTTGGTTTTTTTTAAATCAATCTGACAACATCCGCCGCAACCCGTTTAGAAGACGGTACTATAGATCCGCCATTTTTAAAGATTAATTTAAAAAAGCCATGTAACAGCCGAGTACTAATGAAACATACACTGAGTTTCAAAAATGGTGGAGAAATCTTTCCTTCGAAAATAAAATCATGAAAATCAGCCATTATTTTCTCGTCTAGAGGTATCTCCCCCATAACGGCAGTGATTTGGCTGCGGGAAGAAGAGTCGTTCTCGAGCACGATTGTGACGCCGCGATTTGGGGACCACGGATTTATTAGTCATGCTGAGTCGTTCTGTGAGAAGTACAGCCCGGAAATGAGGTGTAATCCGTGAAATTCGCGCAATTATAAATCATTTGTAAATTTGTAGTCAATCTCGAAATTACATCGATAAATTTACTACCTTTAAGTTAGTCCCATCCCTTCACACTGATCATACTTGATACCTGTACAATTCATATTTTAACATATGCAAAAAAAAATAATTTGTAATAACTAAAAATTTTCATTCGTAAACTGGTTAATAAAAGTTTACATTTAACTAGAAAAATGATAAGTAGCTATTCCAACGATTCGCGTAGTATTTCTAGGTTTGATATTTGGCAACATTGGATCTATCTCCATCTCTTTTTACTCATTCAGGCGAGTTTAACCTCCATGCTTTTCAACGTCGATCTGTCAAAACAATGTCAGATGTGGCACATGTCAACTAGATGTCATATTATTATTTCTCCCCCAAAGCATGGAACATTGAACATTTTTACAGCGGAACTCTCCCGACTAGCTGAGCATGTCCCATAACTATCTTATCCGCTAGATGGAGCAAAGTCATCAAGAATGATGGCCATCGCGGCCTAACTGTGCTACGTACATTTCACGACGTAAACTAATATCTAACAGTAATATCCAAAAATAAGATTATCCCTCTAATAATTGAGCTTTAATTGAATATTGCAGTTAAATTTTCACCCAACCAGCAAAGCCTCCGCCCATGCTTGATCCGATGCGCACTTGACCGCTTTTTACCGAGCAAGCTTCATCGGCCTACGCTTCGTAGCCCGTTTCACCCATAGGAAGCTTTCAAAGAACCAATCTGAAATGCCTGGTCACCGCTCTTTCACATTTTTACCCTCGCATCCGTGGGATATTCTCCTCTGACGTGTATGTTCTCTATCATTTTCACGTCAACGTACTTGTGGATGCCCGCGCGGGTCTCTCCTCGGGTCCCCTTCCATTGTCCGTACTCGTCGCAACGTTTCATCTTCATATGTAACGTCTTGACATTGATTCTCCGTGTGAAAAAGGGCTTGAAAAGATTTTTTTTTTTTCGGCGACGTCTTCGTGCAGAGTATACATATGTGGAGATAATCCTTTTGCTAAACCCTCGTCTCTCTCGCTCTTTTTATCTACCTCTTGTTCATCCTACTCTGATCTGCTTTCGTCATATAATATATATATATATATATACTGATTGAAATCTGGCTTTGACATTTGAACCTTGCGGAACGATTTCACACACACACCAATATATATATAGGGTGGACCATTTTAATTGACCACCCCAAATATCTCCGTTACCTTTAGAGTGACGAAAAAAAAGTCACGAGGTAAATTGTTTGATTGCGAAGGACTGATATAGTGGTGAAAAATCCATTTTTGTCAAGGTCATAGTTTTTGAGTTCTCAAGGTCATCAATGGTTTCTTAAGTGGGAACATGTTTTTTTTTTAATAAGACGTTGTAGCTGGTATTCAGACGAATCCAAGGAGCTATGATATCATGAGCTTGAAATGATTTTTCACCAAAGTATTTTTGATGGGTTTTGGGTTCGTTTGGGTTTGGTTGGGTCTGTTTGGGTTTGTTTTTGCCACTCTAAAGGCAACGAAGATATTTGGGGTGGTCACGTTGAATGGTCCACCCTGTATACCTATATTCAAGATGTCAAAAAAAGTGACTCCCAAAGAAAAATTTAGATGTCTCGTAGCGATATATCCGAATTACCCTTATGTATAGTCTACGATCTTTTTTCGTTTCCGAGAAAAAAATAAAAATTTTATTTTCCTCTTGTGTATGCACGTTCTTGGCAATTTTTGTTGCCTGTGCTATCGTTATAAAGCGCACTGGCGAGCAATAAATAAATTACCAACTGAACACTAACCTCAAAGTCTTAAGTTTTTATCAAAAGTTGAAAAATAGGTTAAAAGGGTTATGCCTAATTGTGACAGTCGAAAAACTCATTGTTGGGTTTTTTTGATAGAAAATCGTGATGATACATTTCTACAGAAATTCAGCATTTGAAAAAATATCATCGTAAGGACACTCTGTAATTTCGTGGTGTTGAAGCATGCAATTCGAATAGATTTACAACCGATGTGCAGGAAGCACCTCTAGAAAATGTCTTTTGCGTGGAGCGTTCTGAACCAGGCTGTGTAATATTTAAAAAATCAAACAGGTTTCCCTAGTATATTAGATTATCCTATGATTAATCGGAGGAATTTCGGAAATACCAAATAAAAAAATGGCACGTGGTTAAAGTGAGACTTGGTTTTTGCGAAAAAAATGGGCATTTTTCGTTTATTACATCGAGACTATACATCGGAAAAAAAATCCTTCGATCAAATACTATATTTTCACATCTAAAAAAAGTCCTAAAAACTTCAGAAAAATCGATACAGGAGTTCTGAAGATATTTTGCTTCCCGACTTTGAAAACGTGCTTTCGAAAAAAAAAGTGTTCAAAGTCTCAAGCGACGCTCTGGGCGTCCTGACGGGCGCCAACATCTGTCAATTTTTATCTGTCAATTTTTCTGTGATCACCTTGAAATTTCCCGGGTCCAATTATAAGATGATGTACCACCAAAATAAGGTTTTGGGAAAAAAAGTAAATTTTCGACTTTCCCAACTAGGCATAACCCCTTAAGAGAAGCAGTCACCGAAGTTCAAATGATGAAAAAAAAAATCATCTCCCAATTGCCTTCAAAATTTTTCAGAGAAAGTAACATGCACAAACTAAACTGCACAAATAAATGCACAGAGTTCTCAAAAACTAAAGAATATGGTAAAACGTACATGAGGGTGATTCGTATTGATACGAGGCCTCTAGAATTGTGGACGTCACTTTTTGGGCCACCGTGTATATAGTCAATAGATCAGAAACGTTCGACCTCATTACGAGGAACCACCAGGTTAGCGCATCGTGGCTACGGAGAGGAGCGATTTCCCATCCAGCATTGCGCATACGGTTCGCGCGAAGACGATGTTTCTCCAAACTCGATAGTGGCTTATAACAAGGGCACATCGATGACGGCCACTTTCAATTGTATTCGAAAGCCGTACGCTATACATTGCGCAACGTATTTCCCGTGTCAAGCAGCGTTGGCCCGGGCCAATACTTGAATGGGTGACCGCTGAGCCAGGCATGCGCGCCGAGCGGGACAGCAGTTCTGTCGAGTTTCGGATGATGAACGCAACCGGAACTGAATAAAATTCAGCTATATTGCAGTGTTGGGCATTAATCAATTAAATTTTCAATCGGTTCATTAATTGACCAAAAAAGTAATTGCATTCATTTATTGCAATTACACTATTAATTTCATGTTGCAATTAATTTATTTGGATTAATCTATGTTAATTGAAACTCGCAATTAAAAGAATCGCAATTCACTTTTTTAATTGTTCTAAGAAACAATTGAAACTAACAATTAATCTATTTAACTTTACAGATATCAAATAAAAGAAATTCAGATATTATTATTGATTATTATTATTATTATTATTATTAATATATATATATATATATATATATATATATATATATATATATATATATATATATATATGATTGATAATTAATATCAGTTTTTTATTTGCTACTTATATACGTATTTCAATAACTTACACATTTGTTCTGACGCCAATCCGCGCCCTATATAATAATCATTTTTAACCGTTAGTTTTTAATCAAATACATTAAAAAGATTGAAAAGTGATTAGTTCCCAGTCGTGGAAAGTCACGATTAACGATTGGTTAATGGGTAATGGCTACTACAGCAATTAACAATCGTGCAGTGAGTTAATCGTGACTTAATCATGAGTTAATCGTGAAGTAACCGTGACTTAAGCGTGAGTTAATCTTGAGTTGATCGTGAGTCAATCGTGAGTTAATCGTCAGTTGATCGTGAGAAAACCATGAGTTAATCATAAGTTTTCACGATTAATATTGTGATTAATTTGTTGTTAATGGTTACAGTGGTGATTAACAATTAATGAATTTTTGAACTTCAGTTAGCCTAGGAATTAAATTTTGCCCAACACTGCGATGTTGGCACACATTTGCCACAGTATCCCTGTGCCCGCTTAGGCAAACGCCAGTCAATTATGAGTTAATCGTGAGTTAATCGTGAGTCAATCGTGAGTTAAAATCATGAATCAATCGTGAGTTACTCGTGAATTAATCGTAAGTTTTCACAACTATTACAATTAATTTATTCTTAATTGTTATAATCGTGATCATCAATTAAGTAATTGTTAATATTTAGTTACCCTGACGTTAAATCTTGCCCAACACTGCTATATTGGCAGAAATTTTTCAGTTTCCCTGTGCCCGCCCGGGCGAACGCCATACACAAGTGCGCCAAGTGTTCCGTAGCGTTTGGTCTTTCCGCTAATTGGAAGACGTCTGTGCGTCATTAGGAGAATCTCTGGCGTGCTGGTCAAAGGCCTACTAAATTTGTAACAGAGTTCGAGGGCGTGGATTGAAGTCGGACCATGGAGAGTGAGACAGAGAGAGAGAGAGAGAGAGAGGGAGGAAAAAAAGACGGCCATTTTTAGGGAGGTACGTAAATGTACCACGCTCACCGGCGGAATGATTGACGGTGTAGAGGAAGAAGGGCCCTTTGCTTCAAGGAAAGATCTCGATAAGAAAGGAAGAAACGGCCAACCACGAGAAGTAGCTTCATCGTATAGTATGCACGACGTGTATGTATATATATATATATATATATATATATATATATATATATATATATGCCCAAGAGGAGAGTCTCGGTTCGTGCACCTTGCGTCTTTCTCGCTCCTCATCCGCGGCCGCTTCGTTCACTTCCGCTCTGGTACCCATTTCTCTGACGTCAAGATTGCACCGCGATACGAATTTTCACTGTGTACTGTTATATTCCCACTGTAAAACACGCACACGTATCCGTGTACACACGGGGCTTTGAGAAGACACGAACAACAACGACAAAAAAGCAAGGAAATAAAGCATACGGACATTATGATAATCCCTGCTTCTATCTCGTTGTAGCTGATTACTGGTGACAAATCCGGTTGCGGAATTTGCATCGATGCAGTGATCGGCGCGTTGGGGAGAATCGGCAGGGTGACGGGACAATATCATTTCAGGATGGCTTCAATAATCTCCTGATGCGGCATTGATGAGGCGACACATTTAAGCAGTTTACATGCACGGGGGTGACCCAAACGAAGCCAATGTCTTCGAAATCACCTTTAGATGAGTGTGAGCATATTTGGGTAAAGGCTCCAAGGGCCGTCCGCAAAACAACTTGATGTGCTGATAGCCAAAGTTGGATGGATTTTTAGCAGGTTAAAAAGACCATTGCCATTATATTTACGCACACGGGTAGCAAAATCGAACTGGCTATTAAGAAAGTTGGAGCGTTAGACACAATCCATGGTTGAAAAAATATATATATGTCATTGTCTGGACTGAACTGAGTCTTTACGATTTTTTTGCATTTTTTTCACCACAGAACATCAGAGATAAAAAATAGTTTAAGGTATGTTATTTTACGTGCGGTTGGATGGGCAAGACGTTCACGCTACGGAAGATGGACCGAGATAGACCATTTCTAACAACGGAATAACGGAAACTATAATATCGTAAACATTTAGAAGAAGAAAAAACCCATCTTGCCCATCGTAAACCATATATATTGAACATTGCACCATCAAGGTTTGATAGAAGATTACGAATGTTGGCTGGCGAATGAAGAGCGTTGCTGCCAACCTCCATGTCCACGGAGTTACCGTATTTCGGCAACACTTAATATTAATTAATGATGATGCTAAATAATCTTGTGGCATAAATATATAGGCATAATTATAAATGACTTAAAATTTCATTCTGAGTTGTTTAATTCACGGACGCTGTTTTTCCAAATAATCATCGATAATGTTTTACTTTTTCAAGTGGGTAATAACGCAAAAATGTTTCTTATTCACGTAATAAAAATATTTAAAGGCATCATATTGCCCTTTAATTATATATTTTACGAACAATTAGCTTCTACAGAATAAATATATACCGCGCATGCATTTTTTGTATGATAATTAAAAAAAATGCATGAGCCGTCATTGGAGCCTACTGTACTGCTTCAACCTCCTTAAAATCAAGGCTCGCGGTTTCTTTTTTCACATCGTAGTCAGACATACCCAGCCACGGGTTCCATTCTCTTGGGGACGTCAGTCGCCACTCGACCACTCCTTTAAACTTGCTTAGTTGAACATAACCGTTTCCAAAGTGACTTGCATCTTCCAGATAGTGCCTAAACGCACTTTCTCTGAATAGAGCAGCGCAATTGGTGGAGCGTTTCGGGGATTTGAAAAAAGTGGAGAGTGGGTCGGTACAACCACTTGTATGGTTTGGTTGAGAATGAGCTGCAGCGCAATTCGTTGATTATTGTGCGCAGTGTATCGCTGCGTTCGTATTGATGACTTTCTCAGATACCCCGGTACTTGCATACTTCGACCACCTAAAGTTACGTGGTGTAAGGTGATTCGGCAAGTTCCATTGCGGTGGCCGGGCTTGGTTAGGGAGATAGATTTCACATTGAGGCGGTTTCAAAGAAACCGTTGTGATAAGTTTACTGCTGCAATTGAGGATTCGGTTGTCCAATTGTCGGAACAGTAGAGTTGCTTTGTAAATCAAACCTTAGAGTAGGAGACTCTTCTTATCCTTTCTCTCTTCCTTTCAATAGCTATCAGCTATCCAATTGCCGAAATAGTGGAGCCGCGGTGTACACCTAACCTACATTAGTTGGGTGCTACTCTTATGCTCTGTCATTAAATGGCTGTCGGACGCCCCAGAGTCGAAAGAATCGAGTTACTTTGTACATCTTACCTTAGAAAGGTTAAAGACCATTATTCTTCTACTTCTCTTCCTTTTAATGGCTCTGTACACCTAACCTACAATTGTTGCATCCTCCGCTCCTTCTTCTGCTCTTCCGTTCAATGGCTATCGGGCGTCCAACTGTCGGGACAGTGGGGTTGCTTTGTACACCTAATCTATAACAGTTGGGTACTCTTTTTCTTCTTCGATCCTCCCGTTTAACGGCTGTCGGGCGTCCAACTGGCGGGACAGTGGGGTTCCTTTGTACACCTAACCTACAAATGTGGTGTATTCTCCTCCTTCTCCTGCTCTCTCGTTCAATGGCTATCGGGCATCCAACCGCCAGGACAGTGGAGTTGTTTTGTACATCTAACCTACAAAAGTAAGGGACTCACCTTCTCGTCCTTTCAATGGCTGTCAGGTATCCAACTGCCGGGACAGTTACCAGTCGCTTCCGGTGTACGAAGGGCGCGCACGCTCCTGAATTGTCACTACAAAAGCGACGAGCGCCCTCAAATTATGCTGCAAACGCATTTCTCCGCCCATATCTTTTGGCATACCTAATGTCTTCAGGCGCATTAGACAGTGGGTTGTTCTCGAGTTTGAACTTGCATGCTTAGTTCAGTCGTCGATAATACCAACGCTTGCGCAAGTATAATTAATGCCTTGGAGTTGCTGCCTCACTATATACATATATTAGCTTTTGCCAACGACTTCACTCGCATACATTGGAAAAAAAAATTTGGGCTTACTAAATCCGTAATTGCGGGGGTGTCGACGAATTAGTCACTAAAGGAATCGAATGATTTATTAGTTGTTATTAAGAATGATTTATTTGTCTCAATACTTTGTGGCCCTTCGGCGAACGAACAACTTCATTGAACCGAGTGATTTTTTTTCGCTACTTGTAGGTCAAAAATTCGTTTCACGTGTATGTCACGACTAAGTGTTACGATAATGTCGATTTAAGGCAGTATCGTTGTCTAGAAATTGGAAAGAATTTGTTTTTTTTTTTAATTCAATTTGATTATTCTAGAGACCTTTTTGAATACGTTTGTGAAAACCGTTTAATGATACTCATCAGTTTAGCCGAGTTGTGTAAGTTATAAGGAGAGCGCTCGGGGAGAGCGGTCGAGAAGCAGCAACTTTAAACGCGTTTTCTCGACACTATGCTTCACAAACCCGCGACCACGATATCTTGATAACCAATTGGCCAATTATGCTCATATTTGGCTTTAGTACACTGATTTTCAATGTCAGTAGCAGAATTAAGTCGAAATAGTTTTATAAAAATATATAACTCATAGAAGGGTGAGGAAGATAGGAAAAATTGATAATCAAAGTTTAGCCGGCCCCCACTTTATAATTTTTTTGTCCAATCTGGTACCAAACTTTACAACACTCATACACATTATGAATATGTTCGGTTTTTTTTTCAGATTCATTGGTTCATAACACTAGTCCCCAGTTCGAGGCGTTTTCTGCGCACCGTTATAAACAAACGTACTGAAGTACATGATAATTCATTTTAAAACATTTTAATTTAATTTCTACATATTGTTGAAAGATCGATAAACATGTGTAAAAAAATTCAGGAAGAAAACTTGTCCAATTTGAAGGTTGTTCCATCTTAAAAATCACGTCCATCAAGTGCTGAAGAAAACAATACTGCCTCGAGGAGTATATCCGAAAGTAATTATGAAACATCCGTGCTCTATATATGAAAAAATCCTTCCTCTACAGTCAAAATGTATGAGAATATATATAGTTTCTTGTATATATAAATGTAATGAATATATAAGTGTATGAGAATATATATACATTCTCGTCACCAAAACCGCCAACTTTGGTCAGATATCTTATCAGCCTCGTATTTCAACTCTGTGAGTTTAATTGGAGCCTAAAAACAAATGCACAGACTAGCAATTTTATAATAAAAATTCTGGGACGATAAGTCAAATGTGTGTGTATAGATGTGCGTATTTTCCAGCGTGTTCCTTCGAGCACGTACATTTGGCAAGTGTGTTTCCAACAAGTCAAAGCAACCCGCGGCGCTCAAACGAGAATGGAAGAAAGACTAAGGAGATAGCAGCAGTGAAATACAGTAAGACCGTGGAACGTGCGCGGTGCACTTACTAATTTGTCGCCAGGATCACGTGTTCTTGAGTTTATCACCGTTCCTCGTAGTACGGTCGCGAGAATTATTTTCCCTGGGCGAACACGAACATCAACGACGTTTCTTCCAATTCGAAGGTTCAACACTCAATCTTCGAATTGATGGAGCGTCAATGATCGCATTTCAATGTCATTAGGATACAATGAGATGCATTAGCGTCCCAATGAAAGGGGATGCATCAGCACCCTAATGAACTGAGACGCATCAGCACCCGGATGAAATTGGATGCATCAGCACCCTAATGAAAAAGGATGCAGCAGCACTCCAATGAAATGGATGCACCAGCACCCCAATGAAATAGGATGCGTCAGCACCCTAATGAAATGGGATGCATCAACACCCCAATGAAATTGGGTGCATCAGCACCTCAATGAAATGGGATGCATCAACACCCCAATGAAATTGGGTGCATCAGCACCTCAATGGAATGTGATGCATCAGCGCCCCAATGAAATAGGATGCATCAGCACCCCAATGAAATAGGATGCATCAGCACCCCAATGAAATTGGATGCATCAGCACCCCAATGAAATTGGATGCATCAGCACCCCAATGAAATGAGATGCAACAGCACTCCAATGAAATTGAATGCATCACCACCCCAATAGAATGGAATGCGTCAGCACCCCAATGAAATGGGATGCATCAGTGCCTCAATGAAATTGGATGCATCAGCTCCCCGATCAAACGGGATGCATCAGCACCCCAATGATATGGGATGCATCAGCACCCCAATGAAATTGGGTGCATCACCACCCCAATAAAATGGAATGCGTCAGCACCCCAATGAAATGGGATGCATCAGTGCCTCAATGAAATTGGATGCATCAGCA
This sequence comes from Ophion costatus, assembly GCA_951751655.1. Lineage (NCBI taxonomy): Eukaryota > Metazoa > Arthropoda > Insecta > Hymenoptera > Ichneumonidae > Ophion > Ophion costatus. The sequence goes on along the minus strand of OX632366.1, from coordinate 15,876,239 downwards.
CCCCGATGAAATAGGATGCAGCAGCACCCCAATGATATGGGATGCATCAGCACCACAATGAAATTGGATGCATCAGCACCCCAATAAAATTGGATGCATCAGCACCCCAATGAAATGGGATGCCAACGTTTTTCAATGAAATGGGATGCTAACCCATTTCAATGAAATGGGATGCTAACGCATTTCAATGAAATGAGATGCTAACGCATTTCAATGAAATGGGATGCTAATGCATTTCAATAAAATGGGATGTTAACGTATCTCACTGCGTCTTTTTCTGGGATGCTTGAGCATCCCAATGTAATGCGATCATCGACGCTCTTTTGGCAACTGGAAAATTCTCCAAGCCTTTTCGCGACGAGAATGACACGAATATAACGAGGACGAGCTTTTATACCGGACATTGAAACGAGGACACGGCTATTTTGTGGCATTGATAAGAGAGGAAACAACGATACCAGAAGCGACGTCACTCGCGCAGTGATGTCAGAAAAAGATGATAGGAAAGAAGATACCCTGTGGCCCGATCCTTATTGTCAGTCGGCGACACTTTGGTCCGCAACGCGGCGAGCCTTCCGGAGCCTTGCTTATAAATTTCCGTGGATATCACGTTGGAGGAACGTTGCAGATAGCGCTATTGGGAGCGTGCCCGAAACACAGTGATGAATGGCTAAGCGCGTGTATTGCCGTATACGTGCATTCTATCAGCGCCGTCTAGTCTGCGAATAAAGAACGTTTCAACGTCTCTCCCCCCTGGCTCCTCGACCCTTTTACGTACACGCCGACACACGTACCGCGTACTACCGGCAGGGGGGCAAAATACGTGACCAGTTGAAGATATACGAGCGCAACACTCGATACGAGCTCCAAATTTTTTCGCTCCATACTACATTGCAATCCCGGCAGCTGCATCGTCCTTCTCGTGTTCTACAACTTCTCGCTTAATTACTGGCGAGTTTTGGTGATCGTTCAATTCACTGCCAGCTTTGTCCCCGATGTTACTCAGTGCGAGGCGGTCACCTATCCAAGTATCCGTCCAAAGCGGTCATCAATCCAAGTATCTGCTCAAGAAACCATCCAAGTATTCAGGCTAAGGCAGCTTGACGTTCAATGTTCGTTCGAATATTTTTCGTCATTTTGGCCTCTTGGGAAGTGCGGGGGATTGGAACAATTGGAGGACTGACGTTGCACGTAGAACACTTGCTGCATAATCCACTCGTACAAATCTAATAATTTCTTATGGTATTATGAAGTGTGCACAATTTCAGGATCTTTCTCAGGCAAACAGTATGGAGAATAGTACGCAGAAGTGACTCTTGGCATCGATTTATATGCCTCTTGTACACTCATTGTCTACTCTTCAACCCCGATCGTTAGGTCCCGCGCTTATCAGTCTATCTGGAGGGCTTGCCCTTCGTTTCGAACCCAATTCCGTTAACGGAATCACGTTTGAAACTTCAGACTTTTTTCCCCGGAAAAACATAAAAATGTACGCAGTCCCAGAAGAGCTAACAAGGCGGGCGTTTTTTCGAGGTCTATTTACACTGTGCGATATTATTCCTTCCGCTATCTGATTTAATTACTTTATTGAAGATAGGGATAGAGAAAATTTCGGCGGAATCAAGAACGAGCGAATGCTCACACGAACGTGTGCTGATAGCGGTTCTAAAAAAGACCTCACGACTCTCTCTCTCTCCCTCTCTCTGATAACGCGTTTATTGCCGGTTTCGTAGCCTCAACGCTACGAAACGTCGAGAGCTTTTACGCTCTTTATCTTCGTTACATATATACATTTATAAAAACTCGGAGGAAAAGTAATTTTGAAGACATTGCATAGACATAATGGGTTCAAAATATACTTCCTCCATAGACATCAGTTGGCGACTGAAACTGCCCAATTTTGAGCATATGAAAAGATAGTTTTTCGGTACGACATCGACAAACTGGTTTATTCAAAGCATTGCCCATTGCCACCGTTGAACAAACAATCATGTTCTCGCCAGGGAGAATTCGAGTTGTTTAGAAGCAATCCAATGATGCAGCCATTTTTCAACTCTTTCGTACGAGGTGAAGTACTGAGCCGTAAGCGCTGACTGCATCAACTGGAACGAATGGTAACCGGAAGCAGCTATGTCTAGGGAATATGGAGAGTGGAGTAGAATTTCCCAGTTCATTCCATCGAAGTACTTCTTACCGGGTTGAGCAGCATACGGTACTGCAAAATCAACTTGTCATAGCGATTCTCCCATTTCGTCCTCTCCTCCTGCAGAGTTCGCTTCGAATGCATCAGTTGCAGTTGATATCGATACACAGTGATGGTTCCAAACGGTTCCAGCAGCTCGGATTACACGCCAGCCTTCTTTTGGCTGCTTCTCCGCAGTCCTCGTTGTCCATGGAGAGACTTTGGAAGCTGCGAAAGCAGCTCCAAAGTATGGAGCTCTATGGACGATGTGACCACCGAGTGACCACTCGACTTCCACCAGCAAACGATGCGTTCCGCGGCTGATTTCTTCGACAGCACCTAATGAAGCGCAACTTGAATTCCGTGACTTCTTTGGAACAAAACATGCCACGGTATACACAATTAAAACAGCCGCTTTTAACCCGTCACATCAAAGTCACCTATGGCGTTTTTGCTGGAGTCTATGGACTCCGTCATCATGTGGATCGCCAACTACTTATCGGAGAAAATAGTCTACCTAACGCCATCTATTGCCAAGCCGGTGCATTCGCATGCGACCACCCAATATATACATAGCTAAAGTCGTCCTCTTGAACGTATACATAATCCAAATAAGAAAGAAATGCAACAACTGCCATTTCCGGCTAATTTTAATCGGCTATGCAACGTCAGCCGACGAGTACTCACATTGCACGCCGTTACTTTGTGCCGCATGCACATGCATCGGTTAATCGATGGAATTACTTTTTCTTTTGAGAAAACCGTGCGTGGATAATGTGCATTTATTCCGTTTGCAATCAGATGCATTCCCATCATGCCTGACTCGTATACGAGTACGTGCGACAGGGAGGAATATTGAGTCGAACCGTTGATAAGCCATAGAGTAATTTATGCGCTTTTACACCCTCTCTCTCTCTCTCTCTCTCTCTCTCTCTTTCTCTCTCTCTCCCGCTCACCCCGTCGCCCTAATGCTTTTAAGATTTACCACGGCGCGGTCGACAGCTACGATGTATCGTCACCGTTCACCCCTATTCCTTCATAGCCAGCGTATTTATTCCGATTAAATAACCATTTGCCCGATTTATCTTACTGGCCAACTTAAAAAGCAGCACGAGCCTCAAAACTTTTGCTATACACCATTGCATACACCATTGCATATATATATGTGTGTGTGTGTGTGTGTGTATGTGTGTGTATGTATATCTGTTCTTATTCTTTGCGAGTAAAGTTCAAACTTTTTTGCAACGTTCTTTTATATCTATGGGCAGTGTTGCGAGGTTGAACGAGGCAGATCCCGAGTTAAGTTAATTGGATAAACGTAGAGCTACCGAACGAACGAAAGTTGATTATAAAAGTGGAGAGTCAAGTTTACTTTTTTTCTCTCATCTAGTTTGAATGAGAAAGAGAGAGAGAGAGCGAGAGAGAGAGAGAGAGAGAGAGAGAGAGAGAGAGAGAGAGAGAGAGAGAGAGAGAGAACGAGAGGAAGAGAGAGACGTTGAACTTCGCGGGAGGGAAAGGGAGAAGGCGAGTAACGCGCGACGGGCCTCGTTATCGAAAGGGTTATTCTGTAACTCGAGCTATTTCCACGAGGCCCACGGAACTAGAGGGAGATTGGCATTATTATAAAAGCACCGGGTGAACCACTGAGTATATGTATATATATATATATATATATATATATATATATATATATGTATATAATATATATATAGAGAGAGAGAGAGAGAGAGAGGGGTAGGGTATAACGGACACCGCGGTAAAAAGAAATATATCGTGATACGGGTCGACACAAGCACAAATGTCACGCGAGCAATCGGGCATGTGCCCGCTCACGTTATTTCTTCTTATTATGATTGCTCGAGTTTTATGGGACTGGGTGACGACAGTCAATTTAGGACGTGAGATTTTCTGAATTTATACCACCTTATGTACTTACTCGAAAAACCCCCGGTCCTTGTATGCCTGTTCTCAATTTGTTTCTCGGGGTTTGAAACACTTCGTTTCCTTCTTTTTTATGCTATTCATCGAGGCCCAGTTCGATTGCTCGATTGAACGCGCGTACGGTAATTATTGGATACAGTGTTTTCGTATGGCCCTACGGGTCGCGTATTGACAAGTTTCATGTATATATAAAGTGAGGGGAGGGGGGCTGGTAGGGACATACCTGGGCAATGAACTACCACTCGATATACTATATGATTTATATCATGTTTTTTTCGTTACAATAAACTGACTTTAGAATAAAAATGTAGAACTTATTTTATTGAATCGAAAATGCAATGCGTCGCGCGGTATCTTATTCGGGATTACCATTGAAATTGTATTAACTGTTTAACTATGAAAAGGACTATCAAATTACTCCTATTTATTATGAACTATGAATAATATAACTATTATATATTATATATGGAATTCTAAAATGTAGGGTGATATATATATATATATATATATATATATATATATACACGTTGTATATCTATTATATATGTTGTACGTTTACCCGTATATATATATATATATATATGCCAAAATTCAGCGTCTTTTTATTCATATTTTTATTTAATATATCAATTAATTTCACGGGAATAGCAATTTTTCTTGAAAAAATAAATTTGGAACACCGTTAACTACTAAACTATTTTTATTTTATTTTTTTATGCCACGATTTTCTATAAATTGAAATGATCTACAAATAAGGTTCCATGACAGTTTGTGATAAGTCTGATAGTTTAGCCGGAAAAGTCACAAATATCGTGAAATTTACTATAAATTGAACTTTGACCTTGAATGACTGTTGAAAGAGTAGATTTATCATGAAACAATGGGAGATCTTTTTCATAGAGCGTTCAATTTTCTACAAAAATATGTCTTGCGCATTGTAGTATGTTTACCCGTTGGCGAATTATAAAATTTCAAAGTCACGAGCAAAGTTTTGCTCTATGTTATTAGCATGGGAAATAGAGAATCGCGATAAGGAAAACCTAGTCGAAAAAATAGTCGATTTTTTATATCACCCTATATAATAATATATATAATTATTATATATATTTTTTTTATTGTTGTTATTATAAAAAAAAATTAAAAATATTCTAGATACTATATATAGTTCTGTTATATATATTATATAGCATGGGGAATAAAAAATCGCGATAAGGAACCTCCGATTATTAATATTAAGAGCTCATATTTTAACAGGCGTCTTATTTCACCTTACTGCACGTAGTGAATAGGGGAAATTGAAAAAAATAGTCGGTTTCTTAAATCACCCTGTATAATTATATATATATATATATATATATATATATAACTATTGTTGTTGTTATTATTTAAAAAATAAATAATCATTCTATATATATATATATAGTTCTATTATATTTACGGTTCTGTTTTTTTTTTCGTAAAAATGAGCAGACGTCAGATTAAAAATGCAGAATCTATACGATTGAATGGAAATTTCAATCCGTCCCCGGGTACCGTACTCGAAATTTTGCTCGTTGAAAAAAATCGTTCGTCAAGTGTCCCGCAGCTTTTTCGAGTTGTCCATCACCGGTATGGCGTTTCCTGAAATATAAATACACGGGCGCGCGCCTATTTTTCCATACGTGCTTCCGAGTGAAAATGCCGAACGATCCTTTTTCTCCCGCTGCCAAATGCGTATATGCGCGTGGTGACTTTGGGACTTTCGATGAGAAGAACAGGACGGCTGACAAAATACGAGAGCACGAATACGAGAATAGAATACGAAATACACTCGGACCCCTTTTGGGGCATAGAAAATGGGGAGCCCGGTTCGCCAGGTGTTTACCATCCACTAAATCCTCAGCGCTGTTGACTCGTTGGTTTAACGATTTTAAAGCCCCGCGATTCGTGATTCACTGCGGGAATTTTTATTCGCTTTCTATTATACTCCCAAAGGATGAGATAATGCGGCGCGGCGTAGTCCGTGTACTACGCGAACCGAAGTATTTTTCTTTGCTTCGGTCGCTTTGAATTTTCACTCTAGGTTTGGTTATATTTAGTGCTAATTTTTTTTCTTTTTACATTTTAGTTTTTTGCGTTCTCTATTTTGGTTGCTAATAACGGGGTCTTTATTTATTCGAACGCAATTTTTCTAGCGAATGGTCGCTTTTTAACACCGCATTGCCATTTTTAAAAACAGAATACAATTTTTTTATTGAAATACCTTTTTTCAATCGATATAACAAAAAAAAACAAAATTTCAATTTAGAAAGAAAACGGCGTTCTTCACAAATCAAGAGGCGATTTATTAAAATTGTTGAAATGGCCGGTTTTGGACAAACGTGGATGAAAAAATGTGGAAATGCTATGTTACACGATCCAAATACCGTTTTAAAAAGCAAATCACCATGGGAAAGGGGATTTCGATTTTTTTAATGATAATTTAATTTTTAATGACGTTTTCCCCAAAACATCAATTTCAACCATTTTGAAAAATGGCTTTTTGATTTCTGAAGATAGGATTTATTATTATTTATTATTAGTCATTTTGATTGAAAAAGGTACTTTAATGTGAAAATTGCATTTAATTTAAAAACAATAGCCTTTCGCTTTAACAAAACCGCATACTGGTTCAAAAATTGATTTAAAAAGAACAGATTCGAAACTTCGACGGATTCGCCCAGACATATCCTCATTTATTATTCCACTAAATTGTGTTTAAAAATAAGCACTCGACTATATATTTCCCCGAATTCTCAATTTAAACTTCTATCAGCCGTAAAAAAAGGACAACATCTGTGTTAAGTGCTACTCGACGAAAAAAGCCAGCGGCGAGGTATTACTTTTTTGTTTCGTTTAAGCATCGGTGGCATGCAAAAAATCAGTTTCGCTTTGCCAAATATATCTGGCTTTTATCATATAAACCGAGCTCGCTTTTATCCACTGTGACGTAAATTTTCGTCGTTGGACACTCTCGGGGGACTTCCGGTTAATATTTATAAGTGCTATAATGCCGGTGGACACGCGAGCCATACGCGATGCCACAAATAATAAATATAAAATGCAACGAGACAGAAACGGATGGTCGAACTAACTGGACAGGAGGTTAAGTTTTTCGGCCAACGTGTAATCCGCGAGAGTTCCGTCACACACTGAACAGGTCGAGAGAAGAAAAGCAACAGAAATGATTTAAACATATATATATACAGTTATATTTATATATTTATATATATACTATTAGATATATATTATGTATCTACAGGGTGTCCTGTTATGAATGGATAATCTTGCAACCGTCTATAGGTCAGATCATGTCCTACTATATGCTGGAATTTCAGTTTCATAAAGGTACCACGATTTTCGAGATTTTAGGATTTATGTTATTTTTTTTTAAATCATCTGCTTTCGGTTTTTCGCATGCTATTTTTACAAATTATATGAATCGACAATAACTAAGCAACTTTTTAAAGTAATTGGCACGCTATGCGTAATACTTTTTTTTTACACCGCAAGCTATCGAAGTCAGATGTTCGAACTGGTTTGTACGAAAATTCTGCATAAGATCTTTTTTCATAAAGCTTCCTTGAGATTTAAGGTTAAAAAGAAGACTTTTCTAGATCAAACAAATAACCACGAGTATTTTTTTTTAATCCGGCTTAAAAAAAGTTATCATTTGTAGAAATGGCATGCGAAAAACCAAAAGCAGATGACTTTTGCTTCGAAAAGTGTGGGATTTTTAATAAACTGAAATTCCAGCATATAGTAGGACATGATCTGACCTATTGACAGTTGGAGGATTGCCCATTCATAACAAAACACCCTGTATATTTATACTATCGTATGTGTGTGTAGATATATATATCTTTGAATAATACTAAAATTGTATTATTTCAGTATGTATATATATATATATATATATATATATATATATATATATATATATATATATATATTCGAAATGCAGGCCACTGCTCTTCCTTCCTGGATTAGCGATACGCCGCGTGAGGGCACCAAAGCGAATTCTGCATCGGACTTCACTTTGAATAATGAACGTGTCCAATGTGCAAATCGATCAATTTTTCAACAGTTACCGTTCAACTTCAACGACAACCACGAAATATCTGCCACGTCAGATATAATATCAATGAATGTCCTATTTAAACATTCGGATGTGATAGTCGTTAATTTGCTTTTGATATTTTTCATCGTTTGATCGTCATGCTTGAAATTCAAATAAGCCTGAAGAGAAAGGATCCGTCGTTCGGTGTGCCAGATCGGCCATCTCTCGTCTCGATGAGCGTTGGCCTAGGCCAATAGGGGGATGGGTGACCGTGCACTGGCTCGTCCGAGTAACGAGAGTTCTCCAACTCGACTGAAGAGAAATGGACACTGGGGATTGATGAAAAAATAGCAGAGAGGATTTCGAATGTTTATTCGGTGGGACTTTGAGTGAAGAGAATTCTGCTCGAAGAAATTTCGGTTTTAACGCGTTATGCATAGTTGCAGCAGACGAAGAGAGCTCCTTTTTGGAATTTTCTTCACCAAATCGTGATAATGAATTCATACAAAAATTGGGTTTTTGAAAAAGTATGATCTGCGGAAATCTCTGTTATTATTTTTGTTAAAATATTTAACTGTGAGTATGCTTTTTGCGGTGAGCAATGTGCTTGTGAACCAGATTATCTAATATTAAAAAATCAAGCAGATCTTCTTAGTATATTAGTTTATCCAATGATTAATGGAAGGAGGTTTCGAAATATCAAATTTAAAAAAATTGCACGTGTTCGCAGTTAGTCTTGATTGAAACAAAATTATGGGCTTTTTTTGTTCATCAAATCAAAAGTATACATCGGAGAAAAAATCCTATCAATACTATATTTTTGCATATAGAAAAATCCCTAAAAATTCTGGAAAGTTCGATGCAGTAGTTCTCGAGCTATTTGACTTTGAGCTACGTGACTTTGAAAACGTACGTTGAGCAAAAAGCATTCCGAAGGAGTGAATATGACAGCCTAAAAATTTGTCAAATTTGAGCCCTTTCACTTTTGAACATTTGAACATTTTCAGGGAAAATTTGTAAGATACTGTCAAAATATATTCATTTTGAAAAAAGTGATTTTTCGATGTTTACAACTATAGGCATAACCCCTTGAATTCGGCGCGGTATGTTGACGCAACTTATTGCGATCCGATGAGAATGGATTGATATGAATCCATTGTTGCCTCAGCTTCATCTTCGGTAAACGCCGTCAACGTGACAGCTCGACCATCTCGAAAAGTGTCAACGTGACTGCTTGACAGATCGTCAACGTAACAGTCCGACGATCTCGAAAAGTGTCAACGGGACAGCTCGACAGAACGTCAACGTGACAGTTCGACCATCTCGAAAAGTGTCAGCGTGACAGCGCGACAGAACGTCAGCGTGACAGTTCGACCTTCTCGAAAAGTGTCAACGTGACAGCTCGAAGGAAGGTCAACGTGACAGCTTGACCATCTCGAAAAGTATCATCGTGACAGCTTGACAGAACGTCAACGTGACAGTCCGACGATCTCGAAAAGTGTCAACGGGACAGCTCGACAGAACGTCAGCGTGACAGTCCGACGATCTCGAAAAGTGTCAACGGGACAGCCCGACAGAACGTTAACGTGACAGCTCCACCATCTCGAAAAGTGTCAAGGTGAGAGCTCGACAGAACGTCAACGTGACAGTTCGACCATCTCGAAAAGAGTCCACGTGACAGCTCGATAGAACGTCAACGTGACAGTTCGACAATCTCGAAGAGTGCCAACGTGACCAGCTTGACAGAACTTCAGCGTGACAGCTCGGCCATCTCGCAAAGTGTCATCGTGACAACTTGGTCACCTCGAAAAAAAAAACACAAGTTGAATATTCTCGAACCGAAAGCGCGTATTGGCTCGGAGTTTGTCACTGTCATTAGCAAACTGTTGGAACAATTTGCTCGTCGCGTACGATTCAAAAGTTGCGTCGGGCAACGATGAAATAAAGCAAGAGTGTATGGGAGCCTCGGGCACGAGGTAGCCGGCGCCTATGACATATCGATTTTGACATTCCAATTAAAAGTTCACAACGAGAATTGCCGCGGCATTTCCGGTGGCCGGTCGACGCAATTTTTTCCGGATTAACGCAAACGAACGGGCCCTCATCCGGATTAGGGAGTTATATCACTTCGGCTCGAAAATACGTGCGCCCCAAGATTGCGTTTTGCAATTTAGCAATAATTTTTGGCAGTTGATGAACGGACTCGCGGAACGGTCGCGCGAGTGGAAGCGAGAAACTGTGGAGAGAGTTTCGACCACCGATAATCGGCCCTGCGTACTCCGCGAGCCATTAAGGGGTTATGCCTAGTTCCGAAATTCAAAAAATATAGTTTTTTGAAAACGATATATTTTGATATCGTTTCGAAAACGATATATTTTGATATCGTTTCGAAAACGATATATTTTGATATCGTTTCGAAAACGATATATTTTGATAGTATATCATCTCATAAACGTTCCCTGAAAATTTCAAGATGACCGGTTCGAAATTGACATTCGGAACTTTAAGGGAGGTTTCTACTTTCTTGGAGCAAAAATCGTTTGATTTTTCACCAATTTTTTATGCCAAAAATATTAAATATCGAATGTTGAATATTGGTTTGTTTGTTAAGCAGTCTTTATTGAACATGATGATATTTTTTAAAGTTTGACAAAACATGGTACCGGGAATGGGAGGAGCCACGTATGTCGGTACGCCTGTGATGATATTTTGATATTAAATGATGATATTAAATTTTTCGACCTCTCACATAAGATAATCGCCTTAAATGCTTCTTTCTCGAAAGTACGTTTTCAAAGTCGGTGAGCAAAATATCGCAACTATGTAGGGCGAAATTTGTAGGGCTTTTTCTCGATGTAAGAATTTAGTCTTTGATCGAAGGATTTTTTCGCCACGTATATTTTCGATTGAATAAACAAAAAAATCGCATTCTTTTGCAACAAACACGACTCTCACTTTAAACAGGTGCGTTTTTTTCTAAATTCGATATTCCGGCGATTTTTTCGATTAATCGTAAGATAAATTAATAGACTAACGAAGTCTGTTTGATTTTTTGATATTAGGTAACCTGATTGAGCAAGGTATTGTTCACCGCGGGGATATAACGATATCTGTGACGCCCAATTATGACCACGCAGTATATTTGGCCCAAAATAAGACTTTCATCAAGAGTGATAAAAATCAAAATTCGGGTCTAAAAGGGGTGAAACAGGGGTTTTGAAGTTATCATCACGATTTTTTTCATTAAGGCCTTAGGCCACAGTAACGGGTATAAAATCATGTGCGAATTTAACTTTTTTTTCGTATGACAAAGTGATTCACTCATAAGATTAATTACATATCTATTTAGTATGAATATCAAGCTGTTAGAATTTTTTTTTTCGATGTACAAAATAGCCGACTACTAATATTTTCTTTTCACGGAAAAAACCGGGGCCTCGAAGTTGAAAATTAATACTGTGCTTCTAAAAAAATATCATTAAATATCAAAAAGTATTGAATGGAAGATAAAAATTGTAATTATGGTATAGTAATAATGAAGAAATTTGAACTTTAACCTACGATATGGCACGTAAACTGATACAAATAATACATTTTATTCGGCATATTGTGATTCTTTGTAGTATTCAGAAAATATTTTGCCCACGTGATTGGAACAATTAGTTTCCAGTATTCTACAAAAGTACGGTATAAAGAGTCTCATTTGACTAATTACTTCGTAATATTTTTCGCTAGACGCTGAAGATTTATGCTATGCGTATAGTGAAATCTATACATACACGAAGATTCATGCTATACGTATAGTAAAATCCATAAGAAAATATAGCGTGTAATTCTGGCAACCAGTGCTAGAATTTGAGGCCGTATTTTTCTCCGTCTTGTTATATTTTTTTTAGGCGCTCCGCGGCGTGACATTAAGCATCCACAATTTTTTACCTAGATAAGAAACAAAAATTCTCGTCAATCTACATTAGAATACTTAGAGAAGTACGTACGGAATTTAAAAAATATTGTTTTATTCAAAAGTTGTAGGTATTTGAACTTAAGAAATGAATTTTCAGTGAAAAATTTCTTATAAAACTGCTCCTAAACTACGCATAAACTGCTCATAAAACGAAAACTTCTCGATTAAGGATGTTGAGTCCCTGTGAAACATGTTAATGTTAATTGTTCAATAAATAGCTTCTTAATCGTCATGAAATTTTTACACGACCTCCTGAATACTTCATGTAAAAACATACCAAATTTTCAGAATTCTATCATCATTACTTCAACCTCCTTAAGGGTTGAAATAAAAAATGATAAGAAAATTCTGAAAATTCGGTATGTTTTTGTATGAAGTATTTAAGAGGTCGTGTTAAAATTTTACGACGATTAGGAAGCTCGTTATTAAAAAATTAAAATTTTGTTAAGAACAATTTTTAAAAGAAATTTAAAAAAATTTATCAATAAACTTCGTTTTGTTTTCGTTGCTTTCAGTATATTGTAGATATTATAAAATTGAGAGGTCAAAAAAAAAAGCTTATTGCAAAGTTACATCAGTTTCCATAAAACAACATTTAATTTGTGAATGCTAATTGTTCAATAACGAGCTTCCTAAATGTCGTGAAATTATTACACGACCTCTGAAATACTTCATACAAAAACATACCAAATTTTCAGAACTTTATCATCATTTGCGATTTGGGACTCAACATCCTTAATCAGAAATTCCGTACGTACTTCTCTGCGAAATGCAATTAGGAACATAACTTTGAAATTTGAAGTAAATCGAGTGAAAATTGTTGAAGTTATTTGTCTCGCCATTTGAAAAAAGCTGTTTCGAGAAGTTTCGAGTAGTCGGCCGTTTTGTACATCGAAAAAAATCTATATTTTCTAACAGCTTGATATTCATACTAAATAGATGTGTAATTAATTTTATAATTGAATCACTTTTTCATACGAAAAAAAAATTGTTAAATTGGCACATGATTGTATACCCGTTACTGTAGCCTGAGGCCTTAAAATCTCAAAAATGAGCTGTTTTCGGCTCTTAAAACTCGGCATAACCCGTCAATATCGCCGACGTCCTTTTACGTCGAGGAAACGTCACGGGACTCGGTCCAATTAGGGCTTTGGGGAAAAGGCGAGCGCTCCGGGAAGCGAAAAGCCACTGCGTGCATAGGAGCCTCGAAATAGCATATAAGAGAGGAGGCCAGCAGGAAACTTCGTCGATCTCCTCTAAATTATGTACACCTTGCAAAACGTACGCTCGCCAGGAATCCCGAAGCGGAGAGCAGCCGCCTGTACAGGAGAGGAAGCTCCGGAATACGTCGATGCGAAGCAAAAAGTTTATCGGAAAGAACAGAAAACAATTATGACCGTTCATCCATGACCCGCATTGTACTGCTTGGAAACAAGAGTGAATCATTTATATCTATTTCCAGCACTTCTCGTTGATTGGCCCTATCGAAATGAGCCGTAAACGAACCCTCCTATCGATAAAGTTTCCATACCGGTCGTAAAGTGGTGGGAAAGTCTTTATTCGAACAAAAAAGTTCGAGCGTTCTCCCTGTCTTCGAGTAATGGTACTATTACGGATATCGTAAGAGGTATATCGACATAAACGCTTATCAAGTTATACCATTGGGAAACGGTATAACCTTTTGTCGATTACGCGACTGATCATTCCGATTCAACTTCCTACGCTTCTGTTATTTAGCTTGAGCGATTGAGTCATATTATTTTCGTATTTTTAGTAAGCCATTTTTTGCCTTTTTCCATATATATGTATATACATACATACATACACACATATATATATATATATATTAATATGGCATATGACGAAATATAGGGAAAAGCCAAAAAATGGCTCACTAAAAATACGAAAACAAATATAACTTTTAATCGATATATATATATATATGTATTTGCGAAATAAGGAATGTACAACTCAATGAGCTTTTGACCCAACCATCCTTTACCCAGCGATTTTTTTACCGCATTATTGAATTATGACTTTTGCTAAGAAATGTCTACAATTCTTTGCGAATTTCGGCCTCCCGAATTCTGGACATTATTTTTTGGAAGTTATACGTAAAGTTTTCGTTCGCTCGGTTTTTTTGCAATTTAGCGGCGAAAGGAATAACAATATCGACATTAATGACGTAATCATTTTGTCCGAATGCAGTTTTTTCAAGTTCAATTGGAAGTATCATTTTTAGGTTTGTATTAAACTTACAAAAAGTGACGAAAAACGATTTCAAACACTGTTGATATGTTTTTTTTGTGAAAAAAAACTACGCTTGAGAGTAGGAATAATAACTTATTTTGCAGGTATATCCTTGTACTACTATAATTATATTTATCAATGTATTTAGTCCACCCTTAAAAAAGAAGAAAAGAAAAAACAATTTCTCGAAGATGGTTCGCTTTTGCACAAAGCATTACTGAGTTATTTAATAGCGGAAAACATGTCCTACAATCCTTTCACGGGATCGTGACCGTCAGTCCCGCTTTATATAGTATATTGTATAAATAACATATTTCCCATGTTATACATAATATAATATAATTTTCTGTTACAATAATCATATAAAAATAAAATTAGTATTAATCATATTACTATAACATTTATATTAATTTACTATAATATTTATTACTATAATTTACTACATAATTACTATATAATATTAATTACTATAATATTTATATTAATTAAATATAACCTTTAAATTAATATAGCATACTGATATAATTAATATGTATATAATATTGAAATATTAATATACATATTAATGATATTAATATTAATATCAATAATATTAATAATAGTTATAATAAAAATATAAAATAATAATAAACGGTTCGCGTGATCCAATGTGTACAATTGACGAAAAATATGTGCTTTCATCGATAATGCAACACTCGAGGTCAAAGGTTGCCCAAAGACTAAAAGCTCGACCTGAAAAATGGTTCTTGATTTTCCACTATATCTACGTATTGTTTAAAACGAGTGAAAATCACTGGAATTGCGGCCGATAAGCGTCGATACCTGGCGCGCAAGATTGACGATAAAGCATTGGACTTGCCGAGGTGCGTGCAACTCGGCGATGAGTTGGCTCGCGTGTGAAATGTCGACCCGGTTGCTCTTCTCAAGACCACCTTTGCCCAAAACATATCCACCGAATACCCTGCGATATACCAATGAAATTCGTATTCTCGATTATTCCAAATTTTCGTGGAACGAAAAAAGAACCGACAAACATTGATATTCCTTTCCGCCAATGTTCGAATTTTCCCTCCAACTCGGAACGTCAGCTTACAGCGTCAAACGTGGACGATAAAAATCTCCCGCCGAGACGTCCGGGTGGCAATTAAATCAGGATTTAAATGAGAAGGACTGGAAGCCCAAGGCGAAGGAAATTTCATGAAAGAGAGGGGAAAAATAGAAGAAACTTTATTTGAAGGGGATTTCGTGTGATTATAATGAATCTGTTGGGAAATAAGATAAAGGGGCTCGGTCGAAGTGTACGTGAAAATGCGTATTTGCGTGTCGCGGGTCAAAGTGGCAAACGGTGTCGCGAGATTCGTATCGTCGATAAATCGTCCATCAAGCCACCGCTTGAACATTTCTATTTTCTTGCCGTTTTTTTTCCTCCGGCAGATTTGATTAGGTAAAAAGTCGGTCGCGGATATCGAGGTCGAGTGATCACTTTGGTCAAGTACACTCTGTACGTACTGCGAATTTTTCGCTGCGCAAAGAATAATCACGGTCTAACACGGGAATTACGTGTAACGCAAATTTTCACCGCATACGCAGAGAAACAGTTCGTTTGAACCGAAGTTTTTTTTTCGAATCACGACATTTCGGACCTTTTTTTCTTCGCGACAAATGTATGCATTTGCTTTAATTGAGCGTTTGAATTAATTGCAATTAAGAAATACCGTGCATTCGACTCGGGGATTTTTATTCGCGTTGAAACTTTATTTGATGGATAGTCATTGCACACGCAACTTGAACGAATATTTTCGTTCGTCGGAAAGGATGCTAAAAATAGTATTTTATTCGAGTCTGATAACCTTATTTATTCCGTCAAGCAGGATTTTTTCTTTTGCTGTTTTTTGAGCGGAAAATGTCAAGCTGAAGGAAAAAAGCTCGATTTTCAAGCATAAAAACAATAGTTTGTTATTGTTATTGTTAACAATTGTTATTATTAACAAGTGGAAACACGTATGAAAAAATCATCATGAAGTGAATTGGACAAATGGATTTTGAGGTACGACTTACCTACACCGTTTCATAAAACAGTTCCGAGAAAAAACGCAAACGAGGGATCCATCGCCCCGGGTTGGTTCGCCTTTGCGCTGTGGGCGAGTCATTTTTTGAAATTGTAACAAAATCTTCGTCCAAACAAAAGAATATAGAACTATGCTATAGAACTATGCAAAAAGAAAGTTTCAAATTTCGAGCTTACGCAGACTTACAATTAGTAATATGAAGTAGAAGTGATTTGGACCAATGGCATACCCAGAGAAGAAACATGACTTCCTTGACATACAAAACCATTCCTTGACACACGCGTCACCCCCAAATTTTCGAATCGTTTTTCTGCCGCTATTTTCAAAGATAGAGCATTGACCATCACATAACTATATACGTATTTTGTTATTCCGAATAACTTTCGTTTGAAACCTTTTTTGATCGGGCTATTAATTATCGAGATACGGCGACTTTTAAGTTTTCAACCCCTATTTCTAAGGGGTTGAAAACTTTTGGGGGGGTTAAATTCTCAACCCCTATTTTTTAGAGCTGGGGCGAATTGAGAGGCAACATTTTATTGGGGTTGGTGCCGCTATTTTCAAAGATAGAGCATTGGACGTGAGATAACTATGTACGTATTTTATTATTCCGAAAAACTTTTGTTTGAAACCTTTTTTGATCGGGCTATTGATTATCGAGATACGGCGACTTTTACGTTTTCAACCCCTGTTTCTTAGGGGTTGAAAACTTTTAGGGTGTTCAATTTTCAACCCCTATTTCTTAGGGCTGGGGCGAGTTGCGAGGCAACATTTTTTTGGGCTTACGTTCAGTATGCCACCGTCTACTTTTAGAAGAAAAAAAACCCATATTCCACGCTAAAAAGTGCTGGGTTTTCGTCTTTTTTACTGGATTAATAGTATGTTCGTTTCAGTACAAAAATAGAATATCAGCTAAACACTTCTTCTCGTAGTTTACCTTCTGTTCGTGTAGGATACACATTACTATGCATCTAGCACTTGTATCACATATGGTACTAATGACTAT
Source organism: Ophion costatus (assembly GCA_951751655.1). Taxonomy (NCBI): domain Eukaryota; kingdom Metazoa; phylum Arthropoda; class Insecta; order Hymenoptera; family Ichneumonidae; genus Ophion; species Ophion costatus. Next base: position 15,858,749 of record OX632366.1, on the reverse strand, counting down.
TATATGGTACAAAACTATTGCGACGCACCAAAAATCCATTCAAGCAGTGACTTATATCATGGAAAAAATATCTGTACAAAATTTCACCTAAATCGAAGGTAACAGCTATTCGGAAGTACTTTCATTCATTCATCATCAATTCATGTAGGTAGTAGATAGGCAGGCGAATTGTAGCTCCGAATCCATGTGTAGGAGAAATATTTGCTTCGAAATAAATCATTAGTTGCATGGCATTAGGGAATGATGCACTATAATTAAAGAAATCATTGAGGTGGAACTTTTACAATCAGTTGAGTTTTTCGTTATTCCACTAGGGATTTATGAAAGATTCTATGTATTTGTAGATGGGCATTGATGCCTTGAATCAACCCGCAGTCAGTGTATAGAAAATAATCGAATGACGCCAAATATGCATCTACGAGGTCGTATCTTATGGTATGATACAAGTCACCATAAACATCGTCGCAAATCACGAGCAGCATATTTAATTAATGTATGCATACTTTAGTCCTGTTCACTATTAGGATCTTGGGGGAGTTCATGTTTGAGAGTGTCAAGGAATATCCATTTTGCGAAAACCTACTACATTATACAGCATTGAACAATCAACGTATGCTTGTAAGATTAACGGTCAACATATATGCATAATTTATGCAACTGCTAAAATGTCAATGAGCAATCCTATAATTCTGGCAGTAATATTATTGGCCTCTCAGGGAGCTATGACTACGGCTATGGCTATGGCTATTGACTATGGTTATAAAATATTATTGGCCTCTCAGGGAGATACGAAACAGTCAAAATATAGTGAAAGATACCATACATTTCTCTTAGTGTAGTGATTACCAAACCGATGCTTACAAGTTACCAAGAAAGTTGCCATATCCTTACTGCAATCCTGAAATGTCAGCTTTGCCAGGTTGTACCGAAATGTTGGTCCAAAATGACGAGTGGAAGAGTTCGTTCTGCTCGGTCACGATAGACTCAACGCGGTAGATACAAGCAGTGGTAGCTTACATAGGAAAACTAGCAGGAAGTAATAACCATATATATGTATACAGGGTGTCCTGTTATGAATGGATAATCCTGCAACTGTCGATAGGTCAGATCATGTACTAGTATATGCTGCAATTTCAGTTTAGTAAAAGTTCCACACTTTTCGAGGTAAAAATCATCTGCTTTTGGTTTTTCGCATGCCATTTTTACAAACGATAACTTTATTGACCCGATTTAAAAAAAATACTCTTCGTTCTTCGTTTTATCTATAAAAGTCTTCTTTTCAACCTTAAATTTTAAGGAAACTTTCTGAAAAAAGATCTTATTCAGAATTTTCATACAAACCAATTCGAGCCCCTGACTCGATAGTCTAAGGTGTAAAAAAGTGTACTACGCATATCGTGCCAATTACTTTAAAAAGTTGCTTAGTCATCGTCGATTCATATAATTTGTAGAAATGGCATGTGAAAAACCAAAAGCAGATGGTTTTTTTTTTTTAAATAACATATAGCCGAAAATCTCGAAAACCGTAGGACTTTTACTGAACTGAAATTCCAGCATATAGTAGGACACGATCCGACGTATCGACAGTTGCAGGATTACCGATTCATAACAGGACACCCTGTATGTGGAAAATGCTGCCTCGACAGAAATCTCGCTGGCTCAACCTGATCCCTTAAGGAGCATTTCCAATGAACGACATGTGTACATGGAATCCAGTTTATGCCCACATGGACACGCGGATACGTAACTCGAGTGAGAACAAAAAGGAAGAGGGGTTGAATAGAGGGTGGAACGTTAAAAAGTTAGTGTTCCTGCCACACACGTGCAGGTCCGTGTACTCCTCTCGTCACTCCCGGAAATAGTATCACATTGGGTTAGTCCCCGTCTCGCACATTTATCACGAACAAATCCTCTCTCGCGCCCTGGGCCCATGTGCTATAACCCCGGCCGGCTCTATATCGTAACTGTTGCACGAAAGAAATTCGAGACGCGCGAGTCAACCATCGCACGACCCAGTTAGCCTTCGAGCCACCAGCAGCCACACACGCGCGTACGTACGCACCTTGAACGGATTAAGTGATCGAGTTGCAGAGTGAGAGAAAGAGACCTCCCTCGCATATGGATTTGTAACGTAATCCTGCCACTAAGTGCCCTCTATCGCCGCCCGCCGACATTTTCATTTACCACTAATTTTCTTCCTTTCCTCGTTGGGGCTGGTGAAAAATGTTATCCGTTTTTTACACTCGAGCTTACCCGAGCTTTGTCAATTTCGTTGACACACAGCCTTAAGGAGGTACGATCACTTCCACGGGGTAAAAAAAGAGTCTACATTTATTTTACCCACAGCTGCTCTGTGTGATATTTACTTATGTTGATTATTCGTATTATCGATTATAGTGTGCCAAATTTTGTGGTAAATGATGAATTCATTGCACGTGAACAAATAAAAACTGCAAAATTAGATTGTCATTGACTCGGTAGTAATCTTCGTAATAATAATATTAACATATCCACCATAAAAATGGACTAAAAAGACAAAAAAACATCAGCCGGTTAAAATAGGCTTGAATTACCTCAGCGGAATTAATACGATGGGCAGAATATAATTATACATATTATTGATACGTGATAAATGATAAAACTCCATAAATTGTTGTTTTCATATTTTGTGACGGCTTCTATTCAAATTAATTTCATAACAAAGCTGGGTTATGTTCGCCAAACGCATCAGCTGTTACTCGCGACGTTGCTAAGTCTGTGGGTGCTATTTCGGCGTTCTGACCATTTTCAACCGGAAATTGAAAGTTTCTTGTAACGTAGTGCTTCAACTACACGGTGAAGATTGATTTTCTTATTTTTGACAATATCTGTTATATCTAATCTATCGAATTTCAGTTTTCCAACGGGTTTAGTTGGATACGTGAGCAAAAAAACCACGATCACCGCACTTCCGGTTGACCGTCTCCATAAGACGACGTGCTTCGGCAACTCAAAGTGCTCGACTTTGCAGTTTTATTGCGAAAAAACTAAACGGTCAAAATAGCTCAAACTTTGGCAATAGGCGCATAAAGAATTCGTCAAAATCATATGAAAATGTCAAATCCGAAAGTTGGATTCGTAGTAATGATCGTACCACCTTAAGGATGTTGAATCCCTATGAAACATGTTAATGTTAATTGTTCAATAAATAGCTTCTTAATCGTCATGACATTTTTACACGACCTCCTGAATACTTCATGTAAAAACATACCAAATTTTCAGAATTCTATCATCATTACTTCAACCTCCTTAAGGGTTGAAATAAAAAATGATAAGAAAATTCGGAAAATTTGGTATGTTTTTGTATGAAGTATTTAAGAGGTCGTGTTAAAATTTCACGACGATTAGGAAGCTCGTTATTAAAAAATTAACATTTTGTTAAGAACAATTTTTAAAAGAAATAAAAAAAAATGTATCAATAAACTTCGTTTTGTTTCCGTTGCTTTCAGTATATTGTAGATATTATAAAATTGAGAGGTCAAAAAAAAACTTATTGCAAAGTTACATCAGTTTCCATAAAACAACATTTAATTTGTAAATGTTAATTGTTCAATAACGAGCTTCCTAATTGTCGTGAAATTTTTACACGACCTCTGAAATACTTCATACAAAAACATACCAATTTTTCAGAATTTTATCATCATTTATGATTTGGGACTCAACATCCTTAATGCTGATTGTAGGTTCGATTCCAATTGGGCGAAATATTTTCTTCGAAATAAAGCATTACAGGGGGTCAGGTAATGGAAAATTATAATAAAAAATCGTCGAGATAAAACTCTCGGTTGCGTATTTTATTTATTTTGGATTTATGAAATATTCTATGCACTTACAAGGAAAGGTTGCGAGGTCGATTTTTGGATCTTCAATCGCAATCCAAAAAATACCCACGTCTTTCTCCTCAGTCTACTCGTTACTGCTAAAGGTGCTCCGATGAAGGTGCTCGACGCTTCGCTCATCTTATCGTTTTTTTCACAACCAAGAGAAGACTGAGCGATAAACTCGATCGAAACGAAGTTCAGTCGATAGTAAGCCCATTCGGGGACGACGGAAGATGCTTGATTGCTCGATTATTCTGCAATCGTCCGCGATGGAAATCCTCCAGGATTAAACACCAAATGCGTTTATTTGGGAAAATGATTGGTGCCTCGTCAGTCGTTCGATCTCGGCGCTCCTTATCGCCGTTCCAAATTAGTTTCATTTATCGCGGTCGCCGTGAGCGCTATTGCGGCGCGAATAAATTTTATATCGGTCGCGGTTGAAAGATTGATTTCTCCAGTCTTAAGGGAGATTTTTTGTTTGTTGGGCTAAAAATGTTCGATTTATCACCAATTTTTCATGCGAAAAATATTAAATTCAGGATGTTGAAATTTGGTGTGTTTATTAGGTGACCTTTATTGAACATGATATTATTTTTTAAAGTATGACAAGACGTGGTACTGGAAGTGAGAGGTACGTCGGTACGCCGGCGATGATTTTCTTCGCTTGCGGAAGTACTCCCACGCGCCCTAGATGAGCAATCGTTATGAAATTTGACAGCCACGTGTACAACAAACGTCTTCATTAGTCGAACTACAATTATCCAAAAATATTTAAACGTTTTCATATTACGAACAAAAAAGTGCAAATACTTTTGGTAAAAACTAAACTTCCCCTTCTATCGCTCATAATTTTTTTATCTTACGTTTTTTCATGTTGATTCTAGTTCGACTCATACACAATATTGTACAAAGTGAAAATAGGGGAAAGTGGGATAATTGCGAACGCAAAAAAAAATCCTTTAATAAAAGTCAATATATTAGTATGAATCAGTCTCTTTTTATCAATTGTTAAACTTTGGTCATTGCCTTACCAGATCTAAATTAATAATTATTTCTGATTAATCAACGATCACTTAAAAAAAACCTTTACTGTCTGTAATGACCCAATGCCATTCGGGTAAATACGGACACTCTTCTTCCTGTATTTCGCTAGAAACTGGCTTTTCACTACGCTTCGGATCAGTAATATCTTCTCCATATTTCCCAACTTGATTCAACAGCGTTGCTCTCGGAATATCATATTTTTTTCAGCTTGTTTGAAACTTGATTCCTTGTTTTTTATTTTCCCCACAACAATTTTCAACGTTTCGAGGGTAGATGTCTTCGCGGTCTTTCTATTATATGTTCGAGGCATCTGAAGTACAATAAAATCTCATTAAGTGCACGTTCGTTCGAAGGACCCAATATATAGGGGTAATTGCGGACGTCCGGGATTACCCCACGCCGCATGTCCGCAGTTGACCCAAACTGACTTCGACAATTAAAAAAATCAATACTTGTAGGTTAGGTTGAGTTGTATAATTTCTTTTTTTATTATTATACTGCTATATCATTTTTTTATATTACTGCTGGATAATCACTGTTCATAACCAAACAACGTATTTAGCTAGTAAACCACATAGTAAATTTTAGCTGTTTTTTTTAGATTTAGCTTTAGCTATTGGCTTTATCTTTAGCTTTAGCTTCAGATTTAACTTCAGCTTTAGTTTTGGCTGTAGCTTTAGTTTTAGCTTTAGTTATAGCTTTAGTTTTAGCTTTAGTTTTAGCTTTAGCTTCAGCTAGTGAATCTACGTAAACACAACATTGAAAATCATGAAAAGTTGTAACAAATATCACGAAAATCTTAAATACGACGTGCTTTGAAACACGTGCGCGGCCTTCCGGCCTATCGACTTTTTGTGCACTAATGATGACGAACGCAATCTCGTCAGTGTATCAGCTGGGCGTGGGGGGCTAAGCTACCAAATACCGATGTCCGGAATTACCCAGCGTCCGTATTTACCCCGGTCTCCCCTATGTTTGATTTTTTTGCTTTAAATCAGCTGTTCATGACTTCCGCAAGCGAAGAATATCATCGTAGTCGTACCATGTGTTGTCAAATTTTGAAAAATATCATCATGTTCAACAAAGACCGCTTGGTTAACATACCAAATTTCAACATTGTATATGTAATATTTGTTGCAGTAAAAATTGGTAAAAATTCGAGCATGTTTTTGCCCAACAAAATAGAAACCTCCCTTAAGTATTTATATGTATGTGTGTATACATATATACATATTCATACCAGCACGAAGAATGAGGATTTCTCACGACCGGAAAATTAAGATTTCCCCTCAGCTTCACGCAGGTCGTATCGCCCTTCACCGCGAATTTTTCGTGTCACGACGCCACGGTGACTTATTCAAGTACCCCTAAGGTCTTCGTAATGAATATAAACCGAATATAATCGTTCCTTCATCCTTTGTGTTTATTAATTGGTCTCATTAGAATTTTTCTCTACCTTTTCCTCCCCCCCCCGCCCCTCTCTCTCTGTCTATTCTCTCCGAGGGACTGTGCACGCGCCATTTTTTTATTGAGCGCAGGACAGTCCCTCGATTGTCTAGTATAAAATCAATATGTGACAACAATGAGGAAATGCGCGCTGGATGCGAGCCGGATGTCGAGTGTGGAAGATAAAAAAAAACGAAAGGTAAAAGATGAAAGAAAAAAGAGAAACGTACGATTCATTGTGCCGAATTGCGTGTCTATCATCCGACGGGATCGGCACTTTCTATATGGGAATATATATTTTCGAGTCATTCGGAAAGAACTCTCGTGGCGGGGGGGGGGGAGGTAGCTTTGTACAGATTCGTAGACATCCAGCGCAAAGTATGGCCCGGGGAACGAGAGGGCACGACTCGAAATTCGATGATGCGTGCGCGCGCGCACACCCCCCTAAACTAAAGTGGTTTCGTGTTACAAAGGACTTCTCCGAGCAGTTTTTTTTTCGAGAGTAGTTAGACACCGTTCTGCAACAGCAGCCTGCTTCTTCTCAGCAAGATCGTTCATTTATTTTTTCCGTCCCGGCTGCAAGTCCGCGACCCGCAGAACCCCTTAAGGAGGTACGACCGTTACTACGAATCCAACTTTCGGATTTGAAATTTTTATATGATCTTGACGAACACTTTATGCGCCTATTGCCAAAATTTGAGCTATTTTGACCGTTTAGTTTTTTCGCAATAAAAGTGCAAAGTCGAGTACTTTGAGTTGCCGAAGCACGTCGTCTTATGGAGACGGTCAACCGGAAGTGCGGCGATCGTGGTTTTTTTGCTCACGTATCCAACTAAACCCGTCGGAAAACTGAAATTCGATAGGTTAGATATAATAGATTTTGTAAAAAATAAGAAAATCAATCTTCACCGTGTAGTTGAAGCACTACATTACAAGAAAGTTTCAATTTCCGGTTGAAAATGGTCAGAACGAAGAAATTGCGCCTACAGACTTGGCGAACATAACCCAGCTTTGTTTTGAAATTAATTTGAATAGCAGCCACCACAAAATATGCAAACAACAATTTATGGAGTTTTATCATTTGTCACGTGTCAATAATATGTATAATTATATTCTACCTATCGTGTTAATTCCGCTGAGGTAATTCAAGCCTATTTTAATAGGTTTCCGGCTGATGTTTTTGTCTTTTTAGTCCATTTTTATGGTGGATATGTTAATATTATTATTACGAAGATTACTACCTAGTCATTGACAATCTAATTTTGCAGTTTTTATTTGTTCACGTGCAATAAATTCATCATTTACCATAACATTTGGCACACTATAGTCGATAATACGGATAATCAGCATTAGTAAACATCAATCAGAGCAGCTGTGAGCAAAATAAATTTAGACGCTTTTTTGACCCCGTGGAAGTGATCGTACCTCCTTAAGGCAGCCTTGTCGCGATTCGCGCTTCTTTCGAGCCTAAAAATGCTAATTGGTATCACTTTAGGCCGGAATGGTTCTGCATTTGTGTATAATTAATTGCATTCGGAGTTTCAGGAAGCGATTGGAATAGTTTAGGTGAATTGTCGTCTCGGGAGTACAATTGGTAGTGGGAAGTATTCGCTCGTAGAACTTTTCTGAGATAATTCTTTGAAATCAGCAAACATAGGCAGAGGGAGAAAGTCCAGCCGCTTTCGCGCCAACTTCGTCCAACTGTGCGGACGGACAGACGGACTGCATTGCCAAAAATTATCGATATGGTCGAAGGTTCAGGTTCTAAACCTATGCTACGTTAAGGGGTTATGCCTAGTTGTGAAAGTCGAAAAATCACTTTTTTCAAAACCAATATAAAGGGGGTCTCAAAATGATCTGACATTTCAATTTATTAATAAAACGTATTATTTATTTGGAAAGTGCGAGTATTTTTAATTTAATATAAGGGAGCGTACATAAATTACGCAACGCAAAATTATCAAATTTTTGAAACCCCCTCCCCCAACCGCACTTAAAAAAAAAAAGTTCCCATAGCAAGATAAAGAATGGCGTGAACAATGTTGTGTCAACATTTTTTCACGGATAGCTTAAAAACTCTTCCTTTGAGAGTGTACACCGTTTTGAAAAACGACATTACGCGAAAAAAACGCGTTTAAAGTTTCGAGTGCGGAATTTTAATATTAATCGTCTACTTACGTTTATGTAAGTACACGAACGGCATGTTTATAACCGTCTATACTATGGGATAAGGCAAACCAAAATCGACGATGATCCCTTAAACCTTTCTCTTCAATTTGAATTGCCTCAAGCGACGAATAATTTTTTTTATTCTCACAGTACCTAACCCCAACATCCGCCTGAAAAAAAAGCAACTTTACAGACACCACTTATATCAATAAGATTTGCGCTGCTGAAAATGGCCAGAAAACATACGCGTACGAATTGTGCGGAACAAATTTACATGACCAAGCGAATGAATAATTCAGAGGTTGCTATCTTGATTTCTTTTTCACGAGAATCGTAGAAACGAGTGAAAATTCATCTCTCGTGCGATATAATATACGTACCTCGTTCAGCCAGCCTCGTGAGTGACGTGCGCAGCATATGTATATAGGCTATCAGGAACGATATTGTAGATCCAGATAAGCAGTAGTATCAGACAAAGAGTGTGTTCACGGCGTGAAAACATTTGGCCGGCGTTCACGATGAGAAAAAAAAAGGAAATGTGAAAAAAACGTGAAGAAAAACGTTGGCGCCTAAAAATTCATGCTTTATTAGTCTTTTTGTTTATTTAAAGTCTGGCGAGGTTGGCAATAGAGCTGGGGCGTTGAGGGGTTAGTCGAGCAAAGGGAAAATACACGAATGCAGATGTGTGTGTGTGTGTGTGTGTGTGTGTGTGTGTGTGTGTGTGTGGGGGGGGGGGGGCGGCCGTTGTATTTACGGAGCCGCGGGTGCGCGAGGGGCATCCACAGATCTGTGGAGCGTGGAGCAACCTTTCGGCAGCGACCGCGTCGTCTCATCCCTCGAGAAAGTGCCTCGCGGCCGGTCCTCCGCTCCGCGTCGGTTGCTTGTCTGCGTATACATGGCGCGCTTGCCAGATACCTACACGGGCTACGCGAGGGAGGAGGGCAACGGCGAAGGAAAAACTGCTAAAAAGACCGACGCAACGTTTACCCTGGGAGCCCGATAGGACAAAAAGCCCCCCAAGAATTTCTCAACCCATTCCTCCTCCGCGCGCCCCTGGAAAAACAGACTGCATTAATAAAAATGAGCGGGCAGGAAAGGGACGGAGAAACTTACGAAGCATACGAAGGCATGTATAGCCGGACGGCGAGAAGGGGAGAGGGGAGTTGAGAAAGAACTGACGACAGTCGAAGATGGACTAGTCGGGAATAGTCTTCGACGAGATCTTGCCGATATCCATGAGCAAAGCTTCCGCACTCTCGATGATGAAAAAAGTTTATGTCCGTCATTTTCCTCCGTTTCCTCCGCTCTGCCCCTACCTATATATATATATTATAGGGTGGTTAAGAAATCGATTTTTTTTCTCAACGGAAAATTGAAGTATGTTAAGAAAAATAAAGTTTTGCAAAGTTTGAGGGTTATAAACAATTTTTTAGTAAGTGGTCAAACGCCTTTTTCATGTTTTTTTTTCATGATTGTCGGAGTATGATTTTTTAAAATCTCAAATGCAGAAAATATTAGTGCGTGATCCAATGTAAGTCTTGATTTAATTTGTTCTGTAACAATACACGATTTTAATTTAAATATTTTTTTTACCATAAACAATTTGTATTTGCCGATTAAGAATCAATATATGTAATTCGGTTGTGAAAATTATATCAACCACTTGATGAACAAGAACACGTTTATTATATCACTGAACGTCTAACAAGTATGCGTGTTTTTTTGGAGTAATATGTTGTTTTGGAGTAAGAAAACACATGAAGACGAAAAATTGACGAAAAATCGAGAAAAAAAATTAAAAGTCGTTTAGGCAGTACGTAAAAAAATGTTTAGACCTCTCAAATTTTGTATGAATTACTTTCTCATAATATAGTAACATATTCCGTTGAGCACCGCGAAAAAAACGAATTCATTTTTTGTTTAACCACTCTATTATAATATATATTATATATTATATATTATATATATATATATATATATATGTATAATATGTATAATCCCTCCCGCCCTCCCTCCCTCCTACCCTCTCTCCCTCTCTCTGTGATTTCTATCATTTATATTATTATTACTACTTATTATTTCATACTGCGGCTATAATTTGATTTGTGGTTAATTATTTTTGAGATTTGTATATTATATCCCGGCTCGTCCCGGTTACTTAATTTTCATTTTTATTTTAATTTTAACTTGATGATCAATTCAAATCTTATCTCTATTATGTAAATTGATACAAGTCGTCTCATCACCAGCATTTCTAAAATTTTCCGCAACGCCTGCTAGGGCATAAATTATCATTTTATTAAATTTCTCTATCTCTCTGCCTCCGTCCCTCCCTCACTCTCTCTCTCTCGCACTCTCCCTCTTTCTCGTTCCCTCCGTCGCTTTCTCCCTCTCTCTTTCCTACAGGCAACTCCCATATTATACTCACTTTGCTATTATTATAATCAATATAACATTATTTTAGTATTACTTTGTACTGTTGATTAGTCAATTTTTATTTCTTGTATATACTCATTTTATTCATTATTCTTCTTTCTTTAATTTAAACGGATCTCTTCTGCTCTTCTCTCCATTGCTCTTGACCTTTTTATTTTTTCTACCCTCATTTTCATGTTTTATTTATTATTATACTCCGAAACAATACCTTACATTTCTTCATTTATTCAATACTTGGATGTTTCATACTTGTCTTACTGTGCTCGTGTATGTGCTTCGTACTACTTTCTGTGCCCTTTGGTGTTGGCGGAGCATAATTATAGTCATCGATCAATCAATCAATCAATCAACTTCCTCCTCTGAAACTCTAGCATATCGTTGGACACGATCTGACCTGTCGACAGTTCCAGGATTATCCATTCATAACAGGACACCCTAAATGTACTGGTTAATTCACTAGAACTTAGTCATACGAAAACTCCTATAAATATTTAGTTTAGACGCAAAAGTCAAAAACGAAAATTAAAAGGTTTGTCGATGTCTACATTTTTATAGCCTCAGATTTTTCAAGTGGCGGTATCAACCTTATATCAACGTCACCGACACTTTTTCAAAGGTAAACGACTTTTTTAGTGGCCACCCATGTAAGGCACAAAAACAAAACCGGATCACCGACAATATTATGACCGTGGGATCACTATGAAATACTAAAAGTATTGCACAATTGTAGTTATAGCCACTCATGCAAAAAAGGCGCTCGTTTCGATGCGATACACCATTGGACCATTTCTTTTAGGGTGCATTAAAACGCTAAGTCTACAGAGATGTACCAACCACTCGGGACTCGGGACGAGAAAACGTCATATAATAAAAATATCATTTGCGATCGGAACCACCGGCTTTTTTTACTTGTCTTGCCCTTCATTGCCGGCTTGCAAAATAATTTTGGTATTCCAAGATCATCCCAAGATCATGATATGGCAGGTCATTGGATTCATTTTTTTCTATTCTGCAGTTGTGGCCATTGGAAGAAAGGGGATTCCCCTTAAAAAAGTCAAGGTGAACGTGAAATCAGGTTGATTCCTCCATTGAAAAAAATCTAACAATAAGTCTACCAAAATGTCGACAGTGACAAACCATTTCAATTTTGCGTTTGACTTTTTCGTCTAAAATCTATATTTATAGGTGTTTACGTCATTAAAAAATACTTGTATTAATTTTTTTTAATTCAAAATCATTTTTTTCATTAAATTCGGCACAAATAAAAAATAAAGCTCTTCAGACCTGTCAAACCCGAATTGGAAATCACAAAATCATTAATAACATTAAAAAATCTTATGAAAAAAAATACGATTAATTCGAAAAAAATAGAAGGAGAAATGGGCCCACGATGAGGCTAGTCTTAAAAATCACAGAATGGATCACTCTGCTTTAGAGAATTTTTTGACAAAAATCCAAAATGGTAATCATCTTTTAAAAGCATAGTTTTCAATTTAAAAACGAAAAAAACTCTAACATTGATACTCCATAATTTTGTCATATTTTTCAACGAAAGTATGCTTCAATGTGAACCAAAATTATACAGTGACATTTGTCCATACGTCAATTAGTTCAGGAGTAATCAGCGTTTAAACGTTTCCAAAACTTCCGAACTCGAGATTTTCTCAAAAATGATCAACTTCTTAAAAGAAAAGAGATAAGCATCTAAAAACTGGAGTGGGTATTCCTTTCATGGGGTACAATTTTGCAAACAAAAAATCAGGTACCCCAAACGTGGTCGGAGTCACGAGCGAGGTGAAATGGCGTGGAATTTCCCATATGTAACCGTTATCAAAAGTGAACAATGCTTGGAGTCAAAAAGATTAACAATAATAGGAGGGAGGGCCGAGCGTGTGAATTTTGGTGGCTTCGGTGAAAAGTTTCCTCGGATTCGACCAGACGTCGCGACGTCCCGTCGTATATAGTCATAATCGGGGATAATTAAACGCGCGTCCTCGGATCCCATACAAGCTTAGGGGACCTCATGATGTCTTGTCGGACCGAAACGCGATGGCTTTCAAACGAAATTGCTGCCATATTGCAAACGCCATTGCGAGTGTGTATGTTGTGTGAACACACACACACACATATATATACATACGACGAGCGACAAAATAAGGTTTCGCCGATACTGAAACGCACACAAGCCGCTTTTAACGTCCGCGAAATCGTCTGATCCGACTTCGAGAAAAGCATTTTTTCCCCCTTAAATAAAACATAAAAGTCGGAAAATGACATCAACCGTTCTCCGGACCCGAGGAAAACTTTCCTAATCGTATCTACATATGTGTGTGTGTGTGTGCGTAGGTGTGTTTTGTGGCGACAAGGGGTTGCGGTGGGGGGGGGGGGGTGCAACATAAGCCGATAGGGTTGTACAGCAAAGTGAAGGGCGAGGTCCAGCCTCGCGCTCGACGATGAAACTGACACCCCTCAACACCGCAAATTTGCGTCGCTACTACTTCAGTTGCGCTTTTGAACTTTCGCAACCTGCCCGGATCCCCTTGAAACTGTACCTTTGTACGGACCGCTCGAGCGCAGAGCTTACACGCCGGAAAAAAAAGTAAACGAACGGAGAAGAAAAAAGCACGCTGTACGTCCCGACTTTGCGCGAAAAAAATACTGAATAATAAATGAAAAAAAAAAGGAAGGGAAAGGATCAGAAAATCCTTCATAGAGCCGCAGAGTGGGGTAAAGAATTTCGAGATTTCCCATGGGTATGTCACTCTCGCGTTCTATACCCACGCCGCGATAAACGCTACACAACGAACGAGTAATATTATATTAGTAAAAAAAAACGTCACTCGTGAAGCAATCCCACGTTTCATTCGGAGTTCCGATAATCACGCGTTTTGACGTACGTATATATACATATATACATACACACACACACACACATATATATATATATAATTTATATAACATATAGGAAAATTAAAGTATGTTAACAAAAAGAAAGTTTTGCGAAATTTGACGGTTCTAAACAATTTTTTAGTTAGTGCTCAAACGCCTTTTTCATGTTTTTTTTCATGATTATCGGCGTATTAATTTTATTTTTATCTCGATACAGATCGCGCGTGATCCAATGTAAGTCTTGATTTAATTTTTTCTGTCAGAATACACAATTTTTATTTAAATATTAAAAGTAGTAACATTTTCTGTTGAGTACCGCGAAAAAAAATGAATTTTTTTTTTTTAACCATCCTAATATATGTACATATATAGTTTATAGTAGAAATCGAGATAAATATTTAAAAATATATGAAAAAATACAATTATATATATATAGAGGGTGTCTTGTTATGAATGGATAAGCCTGCAACTGTCGATAGGTCAGATCATGTCCTACTATGTACTGGAATTTCAGTTTAGTAAAAGTCCCCCGTTTTTCGAGATTGTGGGCTTTATGTTTTTTTTTGTAAAAAAAATCATCTGCTTTCGATTTTTCGCATGCCATTTCTGCAAACGATATGAATCGACAATAACGATATATATATATATATGAAGCCCGCGCAGAGCGAAACTCTCGATTCTCATTATTGTATATCAGAGTCGCGCTGGTCACAGCGCTTCTTCTGAGACCTCTTTGAAATGCGCGACGCGACACTCTTCGAGTCCGCGCTTCGTCGTTCCATTTAGTCACAGGTATACATGTACATTTACGGTTTAATGCGAGGAAGACTAGAAAAATAAAGGAAAGAGAGAGAGAGGGGGGAGAGAGAAAGAGAGAGAGATAAAAGAGTGTTTCTTTACGTGAATCATAATCCCTCATCCGAGTGCTCACACTTGACGCTTTTACAATACAATGTTACGTCTGTATATACCCATACCCATATACATAAGGAAAAAAGATATTTCGAACCCGTTATATCTACGCAAAGTTCCCCATCAGCCCATCGTCCGTTCCGAGTCCGGGCCTTGAATTTTCTTTTCACCGAATGGTTGCCCCACCCCGCGCTACAGAACGTCCTTGAAATAACCTTCGCACAAAAGCCTTACGTACATCTACTGGTGACTTCGAAGACACCAGGGTTAAATACAGCATTGACTGTCGGGGCAATAGGCTACTATGAGGACGGACTTCGAGAAGTGTCCTCGGAATCACCGTTTCCTACGCGTACATCCATCCGAGGCAGATGACGCGATCACGGGTCTGTCTTCAATCGACGAGGCTCTCGTGAACGTGTCTCGTCGCCCGCTTCAATAGCGTACCTGTCCGTCTCAACAATCCTCCCCGCAACTCGCCATATTTGTCATCAACGGAAGAAAGCCCGGGTCATACATTACCCGAGAGCGCGTCCAACAATTATATGTAATACACGTATGGCGGGTACTGCCTCGACGCGCATATACGGTGAATACGTGTGGTCTCATTAGCATTCAAGAGTTTCTCGCTGATAGACAGCGTAACGGCTCGTATAGCCGAGCCATTCTAGTCTGCTCGGTCAAGCGTTATGTGGTATCAGGATCTTGGTCATAAGCAAACATATATATATATATATATATATATATATTAGAGTGATTAAAAAAAAATTCATTTTTTTTCGCGGTACTCAACGGAAAATATTACTACGTTATGAAAAACGAATTCATACAAAATTTGAGAGGTCTAAACATTTTTTTAGGTAGTGCTCAAACGACTTTAATATTTTATTCGATCTTTCGTCAATTTTTTTTTTTCATTTGTTTTCTTACTCCAAAACAACTTATTACTCCAAAAAAACACGCATACTTGTTAGACGTCCAGTGATGTAAACACCGTGTTCTTGTTCATCAAGTGGTTGATATAATTTTCACAACCGAATTACATATATTGATTCTTAACCTGCAAATACAAATTGTTTATGGTAAAAAAAGGTATTTAAATAAAAATTGTGTACTGTTACAGAAAAAATGAAATCAAGACTTACATTGGATCACGCACTGACATTTTCTTCGAGATAAATAAAAAGTGAATACTCTGATAATCGTGACAAAAAAACATGAAAGAGGCGTTTGAGCACTAACTGAAAATTATCTGTGACCAAAAAGCTTTTAGACCAAAATTTGTAAAAACTCCTTAAACTTGACGTACGCCTATCTGATTCTTTGGAACCACAGTTGTGGGATGATCTTCACCGTGTCACCTACGAACAAGCCCTTCACTGTGCAGACCTAAGGTCCAAGAATCAAATAGAGAAATTCAAGAAACTATGTCCACCGACAAAACAACCCATCCTAACCCATATAGTAAAAAACCTAAGCAACCGACCACTCTCCGCAGCTGAAACATCAGTCCTCGCAAAAGTTCTAAATTTAAGAGGTCTAAATTTAAGCTTTTTGTAAATATTTGTCGACTTTGTTACTCGAGATTTATATTTAAAATAATGTTTCTAAATAACCAAAGGTCAATTTTGAAATTTGTCCAGACAATGTTATACGTTAGGCATCATTTACAGTCGACTGTGTAGACTTTCGCTGGCATGATCTCGGCGAACCTTGTAATTTCGGAACATTAGAGGTAGGAATTTTAAACCGTCGGCGGATTCAAAGTTCGGAATTTCAATCCGGCCCCCAACCGATCGCTGCGATCTTCCCCGTAAATCTAGACTATCCATTACAGAGGTAAAAACTAGGACCGCGAATGACTCCGTCCTCGTATGAAACATACATATTACATGTAGCGAAGCGCGGTCATCGGTACCCGTACGTACCGATATTACATATAGATGTACGCATCGATATGTAATGGTACGTATGGGTACCGGCGCTTATTCGTAACGTTTCATACGACGACGGTGTTAATTACGGTCCTAGTTTTTACCTCTGCAATAGATGGTCTAGATTCACGGGGAAGATCCCAGCAATCCGTTGTGCTTTGAAACCGTTGTAACGCTTATCATGTTATCGATTATCATGTTAAAAACATGTGTATTTTTTCTCATCCATGGATTCTACACGTTCGTTTACCCTTTAGCTGCCATCGTAGCAAATTTGCTATGTTCACTTTGACCCCGTTGGTGAAAAGCGTTAGGACGCTATAGCAGACCAGCTACTTCACAGTTCCATCAATCTATACTAGATGCAGCTAAAATGCTGGGATAGCTTGAAATCCAAATGTAAACATACGAATTATGTTAATATGGCAACAATGTTGTCGTGAAAATTTACGACGCTTGCCCCAGCATTCGATACGCTGACCGTTTTTTGTCCAAAACAAAAGTAAATGGACATTCTTGAAATATTTTTTGATAGAATTGTGTAAAGGAAGCTTGACTGGACGAACTAGGCTTTGAAGATTTTTTATTGAATTAAAATAATAGTTGGAACCGAGCGGGTGAAAATGTTAGTAGCAAATTTGCTACAGTCAAAAATACTACCTCCTACTCATAGGAACTGAGTTTGAGGCATCCAGAAATAGGCGTGGCCGTTAAAGCGTTAAGGTTCATAGCTAACGTACTCGTCTTAACAAATTCGTACCGTTTTATACGAGGATCGGTACCCATACGTCCCATTACATATATATGCGCGTATGTATATGCAATGGTACGTACAGGTACCGGTCCTCGTATGAACCTTTACGAATTAGTGCCGGTACCCATACACACCATTACATATAGATGCACATAACTATACGTAATGGTACTTATGGGTACCGGCGCCGATTCGTAATGTTTCAAATGGCCCGTGTCATTCATGGTCCTAGTTTTTGCCTCTGCAATAGATAGTCTAGATTTATTTATTTGTACGCAATGTTATGTGCGAGTACCAGTCAACGTGTTATATTGATTCAAATAGGTACTGCGATACCTGGCCTCATTTGTGGTCTCGGCATTAACCGTTGCAACTCACAATCAGTAACGATTTTATGTAGATTGTCTTCCTAAAAATACGCCCCGACATTAAGTCTTCCTTTTCTCATATAGATTGGCTGAGTCCAGGAGGACTTACCAGTACTAATTGGCCTGCTTTATTGATACAATCGGAAGAAGCATCTCCGACCGATTTCATAACCAAATTGCGTATGAATACAGTCCGACCTCTCAATAAGAACGTCCGCAATAAGCACGCTTCCCCAGTTTCTCGCTCGAGCACTTTCCCCTACTCCGACTCGAACTCCGAGCTCGAGTCACGCTCGAGTGAATTTGCGCGCGGACCTCTCAATAAGCACGCCCAACCGAGGAGAGCTCAGATGAGTAAAATGAGATGACTACATAGTTACTTAACGTGAAAAAGTTCACATTCGGTCGAGCGTGCTTATTGGGAGGTTCGCATGCTATAAAGAGCGAGAGAGACAAAGAGAGCCAGTGAGCGTAGAGCGCACGCCTGGTGGGGGTACCCGAATTCTCGGAAATACTCTTCTCCTCGGGGGCTCTTCCGTGCTTATTGAGAGGGCGCACTGTATAAAATATGAAATCAAAATTAGGATTTGGAGAACAATGTCGTTGGTATAAAAAAACGGATGTCAGCGATACCTATAGACATGGTGCTCTGGATTTATAATGTTTCTACAATTTAGAAATCTGTAAATGGTAATTACATTTTTTCTCGTTTTAAATCTGAATGGTTATGGTTCATTCCGAGATAATTAATTATCTTCCACTATGATCGACTCATAATTGATTCTAGTGCGCAATGTTTGCGAAGTATGCGAAGACTTGCGGATCATAATGCAAATCCCACGTGGGCATCATTTCGAGTCGAGTGCACATTTTCATACACGTCTGTCATATTTTCTGGTCCCCGTAAATTCCTTTCAACAAGTAATTCGGATGGTCCTCATTTTAACCGGTCTAACAAATTGGGACCGGTACCACTATTAACCGTTGCATATAAAAAAATACCGGGACCGTCCCCGTATGTGCCAAATGTCCCCCTATGAACCGCTTCAGCTCCGAAATGGTCCCGGCATAAACCTCTACATATATATATAGATATATATATATATATATATATATATATATATATATATATATATATATATATATATATATATATATATATATATATATGTATGTATATATGTATATATGTATATACGTGTCGATCGATATGGAGCCAAGATAAGAAAGAGCAGTAGCCAGGACCCAAGTGCACTATAGGGGTCCATGGACACACAGATACCCATAAGAACTGAATGTCCTTTCGCCACCTGCTTCACGTTCCTCCAACCTATATCTCTTTTCAAACGGTACGCGCGCGAGCGTATAACGAGGCCATTTCTGGCTGGTAACCGGACATCGGGACGATTGCGCCAACGATCAGATCCCCGTGGATACACTTTTCTATATATGTATCTATATGTGTATCTAGATTGTATCCGTTCGCGAAGAGAACCGAATCTCGGTGTACGACAATCGATATGCTTCTCCGGCTGGAAGGCGATCATCAAAGAGAGCTGAAACGCGGGTTCGGGCGACGTTGAATCGAAAGGGAAAAATCTCTTTCGAAAGACACAATGACGGCGAACAACGAGCTGGAAATACAATTCTCTCCCGGTGTATCAAATAACAATTTATTTTCGAAATGGTTATGGGTCATGGAGAGGAACAGCGAGGTTCGCGGACCCTAGACGAGCGTGTAGCACGTCCTATCTGCTGGCCCGAATGTGCACGGCCGTACATGGGACGCATTGTGCTGGGTTGACGGCACAAGGAGGCGGGAGCGTTGTGCAACTACTTGCGTCCGGTGAATATGTATGGGGAAGGCATATTTTAAACCTGTATCCATGCTATGTTGTATACTGGCACATTTGGCTGATTCGAGGACGGTTCTTGAAATCGAATGGCTCAGAATCACTTTTCTCCGATTTGACAATTTTTTTTCGTATTAAAATTGATTCGCTCATTAAATTAATTACACATCTATTTAGTATGAGTATCAAGCTGTTAAAATTTTTTTTTTCGATTCAAATTTTCGATTTCAAATTTTCACTTAATTTACTTCAAATTTGAAAGTTATGTTCCTAATTGCATTTCGCAGAGAAATACAATACGCAGAGAAATACAAATACGTACGGAATTTCTGATTAATCGAAAACTTTTCATTTTATGAGCAGTTATAACGAAATTTTTCACTGAAAATTCATTTCTTAAGGATGTTGAGTCCCAAATCGCAAATGATGATAAAATTCTGAAAATTTGGTACGTTTTTGTATAAAGTATTTCAGAGGTCGTGTAAAAATTGCACGACAATTAGGAAGCTCGTTATTCAACATTTAACATTCACAAATTAAATGTTGTCTTATGGAAACTGATGTAACTATGCAATAAGTTTTTTCTTGACCTCTCAATTTTATAATATCTACAATATACTGAAAGCAACAGAAACAAAACAAAGTTTATTCAGACATTTTTTTTATTTCTTTTAAAAATTGTTCTTAACGAAATGTTAATTTTTCAATAACGAGCTTCCTAATCGTCGTGAAATTTTAACACGACCTCTTAAATACTTCATACAAAAACATACCAATTTTTCAGAATTTTCTTATCATTTTTATTTCAACCCTTAAGGAGGTTGAAGTAATGATGATAGAGTTTGGAAAATTTGGTATGTTTTTACATGAAGTATTCAGGAGGTCGTGTAAAAATTTCATGACGATTAAGAAGCTATTTATTGAACAATTAACATTAACATGTTTCATAGGGACTCAAGATCCTCAAGGCGTTACCCCCACTTGTAGCGCAAAAAAGGCCTTTTTCATGAATTTTTTTAAAGAAAACTACAAAACTTTTTTAATCGATCAATATACCATCTTAAAGAACACATCTTGAAGAACTTTCAGTAATTTTTTTATTGAAAAATATTACATTGTTTAGTGGCAAATGGCCGTCAATGAAATAATGTTTTTATATACACGGTTTGCGGTGACCAGCATTGCGGCGAAGTGGATCATCTGAAAAAAAAATGCGGATGGATTTAGTCAAATATAAGTATAAACTAGTCTTTAATCGAAGGATTTTGAAAAATATTTATTTTTCACAAAATGGCTGACAGTCAAAGTTAATGGTTCGATTTTAACGGAAAAAAACGGCCGTTTTTTGGCTATAAAACGGCCATTTTTATCGAAAAAAAAAATCGAACGATCAAAGACTACATTTTTATGTATTAAATAAGCGTGCAAAATTTCAAGAAGATCGGTTCATTAGTGTTCGAGTAATCTTGGTCACCGACTTCAGAAATGCCATTTTGAGAAAAACGCGTTTAAAGTTTCAATTTCAGTTTACACGAAGAACGGATTCTTCTCTTTCAACGCTCATATCTCAGTCAATTTTGTTCGGATCGACTTGAAATTTTCAGGACATATTCTCAGATACGTATACTTCAAAAAAATGCAATAAAAAAAACGATTTTTTCAAAATCGCAAGTGGGGGTAACCCCTTAAGACACCCGGTATACGTAGGTGTACACAAGCGCGAGGCAGCGCGCGGGATGGGACGCCGAGGATGTGGCCGATCGTACCGTGCGCGCGCGGTGCCACGCCGCGCCACCCCATTCCCCGAAGATGTTATCTCGCCTACGGCGACCGAGGCAATGAAAGGTACCAACGCCCCCTTCCTTGTCTAACAGGGTCCACGGCCGACAATTGTGTGTACGCAGGGCATTCTTTCGGTACGATCTAGTTGAGCGATTATTTCGACAGAGTCGCAATTTGTTGGGTGCGGCCGGTGCACACGCTGCATATACACGACCGGTGTTCAGCTGTGCCGATCTTTCTCCCCCGATCGCCTTCTCCCTTGCTCATTCGCGTTGGCCGTACTTGCTCAACTGATTTGAAACTTCCATACAGCCAATGCGGACATGTGTGGCTCGGTCGTGAATGAAGCAGCGGACCTCCGGGTAGCAGCGCCTGCGTACCGATACCTACGCGATCGCGAAGGGCAGGGAAGGGCTCCTGCCGCGGATGTACAATGTCCTAGATTCGAGGCTCTTAAGGATGTTGAGTCCCTATGGAACATGTTAATGTTAATTGTTCAATAAATAGCTTCTTAATCGTCATGAAATTTTTACACGACCTCCTGAATACTTCATGTAAAAACATACCAAATTTTCCGAATTCCATCATCATTACTTCAACCTCCTTAAGGGTTGAAATAAAAAATGATAAGAAAATTCTGAAAATTTGGTATGTTTTTGTATGAAGTATTTAAGAGGTCGTGTTAAAATTTCACGACGATTAGGAAGCTCGTTATTAAAAAATTAACATATTGTTAAGAACAATTTTTAAAAGAAATAAAAAAAAATTTATCAATAAACTTCGTTTTGTTTCCGTTGCTTTCAGTATATTGTGGATATTACAAAATTGAGAGGTCAAAAAAAAGCTTATTGCAAAGTTACATCCGTTTCCATAAGACAACATTTAATTTGTGAATGTCAATTGTTCAATAACGAGCTTCCTAATTGTCATGAAATTTTTACACGACCTCTGAAATACTTCATACAAAAACATACCAAATTTTCAGAATTTTATCATCATTTGCGATTTGGGACTCAACATCCTTAATGCAGCCTCGCTCCAACGGCTGGCCTATAATTTAGACGGCCCCGTTTATTGAGGCTGTTTGGGTTTATATATAAAACATCGTCAATAATTAAAAATTATTGGTATAAACAAAATATCGGTACAGAAGTAAGATGCTGAGGTACAACTGCGAGTTTTGGGTCGTGTAAAGAGTTTGAACGATCACTAGAGCTCCCTCACACAAGATCGAAAAAAGGTCTGGTCTTTCAAACATCCTCAATAATTAAAAATTATTGATTATTGAGGATTTTTGGGTTTGGGATTTAGACGGCCTCCCGATTATTGAAGATGTTGGGTTTGGGATTTAGACGGCCCCTCGAATCAGCGACGGGAGAAAAAATGGGCAACCGTGAAAATTATCGTTAGCGATAGAAAACGTCAGCGTTCAAAATCGGCTACGACGAGTACTCGATAATGGTGCATAGAATAACCACAAAAAACCTCAAGGCAATCGGTTCATTGGTTTTCGAGAAATTTTGGGTAGCGATTTTTTACGACGCTCCAAGAATCATACAATATCCTTGTACATTTTTGATATTTTTAAATAAAGAAAATTAAACCTATTTTTCAATGTATGTACTTTTAGATAATTAAAACCCCAATCCGAAATTTCAAATAGTTTTCCTTGAAAAAATGCACATAAATGACCTTTTTCCGGCTCCTAGGTGTACATCTGCCCTTAAATATTCCAATTTGAACGGGTTGTGCCTAGTTGTAACAGTCGAAACCAGCTCTGTTTTGGGATTTTTTAAACAAAATCGTGATAATACATTTTTACAAAATTTTGGTATTTGAAAAGGTATCATCTGAAGGTAAAGGTATCATCACACCCTGTAACTTTTTTGTGCAAAAGTATCCCATTATAATCGATTTACAGCCGATGTGCGAAAAGCACTTCTTCAAAACGTTTTTTTACGGTGACCAATGTCTTTCTAAACCAGGTTATCCGATATCAAAAAATCAGACAGATTCGTTGGTATGTTAGTTTGTTCTATGATCAATCGAAGCAATTTTTTTAATATCTAATGAACCCTTCGTTGACACACGTAGGTTTGGCAACGGCTTTGACACACTGGGTCAATTTGACCCGGATAGAACTTAACCCTCCTGCCCTGAACAACCCTTAGGTCGGTTTTGATTGAAAAAATCCGGTATACACTTGAAACATTTCTCAATATGTCTGCATAATCAAAATTCCCAATAATGACCCAATGTTTGAAGGAAAAGTCAAACTGTACCTATAATTTGATCAATGTAGAGTCATTATTTCTTGATTTTTAAAAACCCTCAATATTGCTTGATTTTTCCCGTCTAAATGTACATCTCGCCTTGAGGAGGTACGATTGATGTTTACTTATGTTGATTATTCGTATTATCGATTACAGTGTGCCAAATGTTGTGGCAAATAATGAATTTATAGCACGTGAACAAATAAAAACTGAAAAATTAGATTATCAACGACTCAGTAGTAATCTTCGTAATAATAATATTAACATATCCACCATAAAAACGGACTAAAAGACTAAAAAAGTCAGCCGGAAACCTATTACAATAGGTTGAATTACCTCAGCGGAATTAACACGATAGGCAGAATATAATTATACATATTATTGATACGTGATAAATGATAAAACTCCATAAATTGTTGTTTGCATATTTTGTGGCGGCTTCTATTCAAATTAATTTTAAAACAAAGCTGGGTTATGTTCGCCAAACGCATCAGCTGTTACTCGCGACGTTGCTGACTCTGTGGGTGCTATTTCGTCGTTCTGACCATTTTCAACCGGAAATTGAAACTTTCTTGTAATGTAGTGCTTCAACAACACGGTGAAGATTGATTTTCTTATTTTTACAATATCTATTATATCAAATCTATCGAATTTCAGTTTTCCAACGGGTTTAGTTGGATACGTGAGCAGAAAAACCACGATCACCGCACTTCCGGTTGACCGTCTCCATAAGACGACGTGCTTCGGCAACTCAAAGTGCTCGACTTTGCAGTTTTATTGCGAAAAAACTAAACGGTCAAAATAGCTCAAATTTTGGCAGTCGACGCATAAAGTATTCGTCAAAATCATATAAAAATTTCAAACCCGAAAGTTGCATTCTCAGTAATGATCGTACCTCCTTAAGTGATGTTTATTGTCAGTCCCACATTCCTTCTCGCCGATCTCCGGCAATTTGTGGCAGCTTGCAGAGTATACTGTATAAGCTGAGGGTGCCGCCTTGGTGGATCCTGTATACGAGACCAGCTTGGTGGATTCTGTAAACACAATCGCGAAACTACACGTAGTCCGCCTCGAAATGCAAATAACAAAACTCTCGTCGCTCCTGTGCAAACTGTAATATCCTGGGACTGCTTGTCTATACGTTGATCGCGGCTAAATTTTTGTTTGTCCGAATTTGTACGTACCGGCAGGTGCTCTTCCTTCGGTCACAGTGTTTCACAAGAGCGACATTAGCGATGTATTTTAGCCTCTTCCTCAGGCCTGCTCTCCGTCCAGGCCCTGCACGGTTGACCGAGCACACTCATTTCCGCGCGGCCCGACCTCGGAACTCTCCGCCCATGCTCTGCCCTTGCGTTTTCCACGTTGGCCTTTGTCTATCGTGTACCACGCGAACTTCCTTCGCACACGTACGAAAGAAAGATTGTGTCGGCTTTGGAGAAAGGCCTCCTCTGCAAACACGTACCTAAGCTACACTGCGAGAGCTGCTGCCCGGAAACTTGCCCTATCCTACGAAAACACGCGAACCAGCTTGAGTGACTTGATTGCTCAATGCTTAGCACTCTTTCTTCTTTTTTTTCTACCGCTACGACCACTTACCTTATCATATCGCTTTTCCAATAAATTCCTCGTCGTATATTCCTCCTGTGTGTGTACGGCCAGCTGATTTTTTTCTCACCAAAACACATTACGGTTTTTATTACTTAACGGTGAACTAGCACGATCTTTTTGTTCTACATCTTAGGTTTGTTGTAATTATTATTTTTTATATTACTGAGATTATTATCATTATTATGGTTATTATTATGATTAATGGGATGATATTATTATTGTTGCTGTTTTCGAATGTTTGTTTATACATTATTATTATTTTTCTTTAGTTTCTTGTTGTTATTGGTATTCTTATACGATTATCACGCACTATTATCATTATTTGTGTTATATTTATTGTTATCATTAGTCGCATGATATTATTATTATAGAATCATTATTTCCACCTTTCCGGAGTACTTTTTTGTACATCTACATTCTATGTCTACAAGGTCCTTCTTTTCTTTACGTGTCCTTGCTTGTTCGTTCTCGTTATCATTATTGCAGTTATTTTTATTGACGTAAATCTGATTAATGTTAGTGTCGTTATTATTATTGCTAGGATTATTATTATTATCATCATTGCTGTTGTTCTGATGTTTATTATTAATGCTACTAGTACTATGATCGTGATGATCATGATTATTGTTTCCGTTATCATTAATCTGCGTATGCACAGCAACGCGGCCAGCTGTTTTTTTCAGCAATAGACCTTGCTCTTCTATCACTTAAGGGTACACCAGAACGATATTTTAGTTTTACTTTTTAGGTTTATTATAATTATTATTTTTCACATTACTATAATGATTATTATTATTATTGTAATTGTTATTATGATGAATGAAATACTATTTGTTATTGTTGTTGGTTTTTTCTTTCTAGATTACAATTATTATTATCATTACTATTTAAATTGTAATCATTATTATGCTCTACTGGCTTTCCGCCCGCGACTTCGCTCGCGTGGACTTGAATGTTCCTTAATGAAATGTGCTCCTGAAATGTTTCATTAAGGAACACGTACAAGTGTGTTGAAGAGCATTAAAACTAAGTTTCAAGCAAATCTGAACAGATATTTATTTTACCATACAAACTATGCTACCCCCTTTACCCCATTAAGGATTGAATTTCCAAAAACACTGGAATTTCATTTATTGTGTCTACGAGCAGTAATACTAAGTTTCAAGTAAATTTGACCTGACTTTTTTAAATTTCCATACAAACATTGCCACCCCCTTTCGTTTAGGGGTTGAATTTCGAAGAACGCTAAAATACGTGTTTTATTAATTGTGTTGAAGAGCTGTAATACTAAGTTTCAAGTAAATCTACTGACCGTGTTTTTTGTATTTTACATACAAACTTAGCCACCCCCTTTCTCCCGTTAGGGGTTGAATTTCTAAAAACGCCGAAATACGTGTTTCATTAATCGTGTCAAGAAGCACGAAAATGAAATTTCAAATAAATCTGACCAGATTTTTTGCAATTTCTATACAAATTGTGCCACCCCTTTTCACCCATTAAGGGTTGAATTTCGCAAAATCCCTTCCTAGTGAGTGCTTACGTCACAAAAGCAACCTACTGTCCAAATTTCGTGCAATTAGCTTCAGCGGTTTTCGCTCGGCGTTGATGAATCAGTTAGGACATGTTCTTTTATATGTATAGATGGAAAAGCCTCACCATCTAGTCAGCACCCATGAGAATATTACGGATACATGTCAAGCAGGACTTTCTCACAGAATTATAATTATTATTCTCGCTTCTGGTCATCACCGTCAGACCATCGTCATTGTTATTGACGTAATGCTAATATTAAAATAATAATGATTATAAAAGTAGCAATAATAATAATAATACCTTCGGTCGAAGGTAGGCAGAGACTTTTGGGTGGTAGAGCTGGAAGAAATCGAAGGAAACCGTATACTCGAGGGGCTCAGAACGCGGCAGTGATGGAGTCCAGTGTAAACGAAACGTTGCTTGCACTGGCCAGAAGCAACGAAGAGGTTGTGTGTCCTTCCTCTCGATGATGGTCACTAATTCGCACCCAGATGCTCAACAACGCGCGGTCTCGGACAAATATTTGTCGCCTCGATGTTTCAGCGTGTTTCCAGAGGTAGGTACGCCCTCAGACCACGTACAATATTGTCCTTGTTTCCACTCGCTCTCTCTTCATTTGAAAATTTGGCTGGAATCCGTGGCAAATTACTCCCGACGTGTACTCTCGAGTGAGTTGCACGTTTTCTGCAAATATGAGGAAAACTTGCGGTGCATCCAGCTGTGCACGCGACGAACTATCGTTTATTTGTAAGAACTCTTGGATAAATGTCCATTTTGAAGGTTGGGTGAAAAAATACGTGCCTGCGTAGAGTGAGAAAAAAATCCGTGATGGTTATGAAAAAAAACACCAATGGAAAAATACAGAATAGTGGAAAGTATAATCAAACATGGGATTTGGGTAGGGTGTTTGGATATCTGTTATTCGCGAAATAGTTATTAACTAATGTAAAAGGTGTGGCAATATGGATATGGGTCATTTGGTACTAGCACAAAGTTGGCGAACACATACGAATGTCGTAGGTACCTACGTCACGGCAGTCTTGAAAATGCAGTTCAGAAGACCATACCTCCGCCATTTTTAAAGATTCATTTTTTTTTTAAACAATGTAACAGCCCAAGGGTGTCGCCAGCTATCGGACCAAGGGGCGTGGGGAAGGGTGGGGGAAACATTAATTTTGGGGGAAACATTAATTTTGGATACAAAAATCAAAAACTTTATTCGATTTAGGTGAAAATTAATACTCCGGGATTTTTTAGGTCGCTTATTACGAATCTGAACTTTAAGTTTAAAAATTCAAAATGGCGGCGCTAGAATGGCGGGCCGAAATTGAAAATTTTCCTTGATTTAGATAAAAATTGGTACTCTGGGATTTTCGAGGTCGCTTATTACGATTCTGAGCACAAAATTCAAAAAATTTTAATGGCGTATCTAATGAGGCGGACGAAAGTGCAAAAAACAGCTCGATTTGGATAAGCCTTGGTACTCGGGGGTTTTCGAGGACGCTGAGTGTGAACTCAAAATGAAGGAATTTTTCAAGGTGAATTCAATAACATTGAGCATAACACAATAAATAGGTGGAAATATATGAAGCTTGAATTAAAGAACTATTGCGACGCATCAAAAATCCATTCAAGCAGTGATTTATATTATACAAAAAACAATCTGTACAAAATTTCACCAAAATCGGAGGTCACGGCTGATCAGAAGTATCGCTGGGGTTACTTTTGTCTATTATACCATATTTCCGATAAAAATGCAACAAGCACTCTATACCTGCCTATCTTCCGCCTACCTTCTGCATCCTGCCGGTTCTAGGTTCGATACCATGTGTAATCAAAACGCTTCCTTCGAAATTCGTAACTACAGAAGGTCAGGAACCGACGAATTATAATAAAAACTCTTTGAGTTAGGACTCTCTGTCCTGAGTCAAGTATTGAGTATTTCATTTCATTTTGGATTTATGAAGTATGCTACGCATTTGGTAGACAGCCATCAATGCCTCGGACCAACACGTATGCAGTGGACAAAAAACAATCGAACAACACACCAAAGACACATATATCAGGTCCTATCTTATAATATGGTAAACATCACTATAAACATTGTCGCGAATCACAAGCAACATTTCTGATCAATGTAAATACATTTTAGTCCTGGTTACTATTAACCAGGGGGAGTCGATTTTCGATAATATCAGGAAATGTCCATTTCATAGTATAAAAACCTATTACGTCATACAGTGATCAGTGGATTAATCAACGTCTGCTTTCAAGATTGGATGTTGCGGTTACCATACGCACATAGCTTATGCAACTGTTGAAATATCAATAAGCAGTACTATACTTTAGTCAGTAAATGACTATAAAATATTATAGCATCCTCAGGGAAATATAAAATGTAGTGAAAGTGTGGTTGATAACACCATACGTTATTCTCAGTGTACTTGGCTTATATGCGGCATTGGCAGGCTGAAAACTGGCAGGCAACTGAAACTCAGTGAAAATCTGGCTGACTATGAATAATGAAAAGGGACGAATTCGTAAAAGCCCGAAGGGGAGCATCGAAATGAAAGATAAAAATGCTTTGATCCAGGGAGATTACACTGTCGCGTATTGATCACGCTCGGGCGCATACAGATTATGCATGCTAGTCTCCATTACGAGTGGAACTTGGGCTGTAGCGATTAATCAAGGCTATTTATTGACAGAAGAATTTCCCTTCATCGCACCATCATTTCCTACATCTTTCTCTCTCTCCCTCCCTCTTCCTCTCTCTCTCTCCCTCTCGTTCTTCGGACCGAGACCCACATGCGTAAATTAAGTGTCGAGGATCATTTGCCATTGCGGAATGACGATTCACAAAGAGAACGAGAAGATCGAAGCAGGGGGGGGGGGGGTCTGCACACACGCTTCGCAAATTAAGGTATCGTGTGATGTCCCGTTGGTCAGAACTCGTTTCAAGATCGTTTGCACGGACACTCTCCGGGGGGGCTCCGCGGATGAGAGCCGCATTTCGGATACACCCGAAGCTGGTCCATCGAGGGATGCAGTCGCTGGCCACTCTCTTTCAAGTGCGTAAGCTGCCGGTATATTGAATCAGCTATACGAATTGAGCCGGAGTAGGACGATCGCTTCCACTCCATCGTCTTTTAGTGCGGCCAATCACCGGGCCCTTAAGTAAGAGGTTACCCAAACCACTGCGAAGATTGAGAGCAAGAGAGAGGGAGAGAGAGAAGGGCGAGAGAGCGTACACCACGCGAGAGACTCACTCGACCAAGCGATTCGGACTTCTAATTAATCAGAGTGAGTTATGAGTAGGACAGAGGAATATCCTACCGGGCGCCTCTTCACTACGTAAGGATACGGGGAAAGCTGACTTTGAAGGCATCCGACTTGGAAAGTTATGTCCAGCTGGGCTTTATGAGCAAAAATCGATCCCCTGGTCTAAATAAGGGCTGGACAGAAATAGAGCTTACAGATTTGTGACTGGTAAGTGATTTTGCATCCAATAAGAGCCTGGCCAATCCATTTAAGCGAGGAATAAAAAATGCTCCAATTTCAGGTCTTGAGTACCATGAAGCATTGTATAACGGGTTCAAAATGTCCTCTTGTATATGTTTGTATTTTCGCGTGTGTGTAGGATGATTGGACAAAATCAACTATTTTTGGTTCCTCAAAATTCTGTTTCCTATCCTTTATAACATGGAGAAAAATTTTCTTGCCAGTTTTGAGTTTTATAACTCGCCAACGCGTAAATGTAAAACAATGTCCGAGACATATTATTGTAGGGGATTGAACGTTCTATAAAAAAGGTCTCTTGTCGTTTTATGATAAATCTAGCCTTTCAAAAGTTATTCAAGATCAAAGTTGAATCGATAAATCCCAAGATTTTTTCACTTTTCCGGAGAAACTATCAGACTTATCACGAAATGTCATGAGAGCTTTTTTTTAGATCATTTTATTTCATATAAAACGATGCCATTAAATAATTAAAAAATGTAATTGTCTAGTAGTTAACGGCTTTAGAAGGTCATTTTTTGGAGACAAGATTCTATTTCCGTCAAATTGCATACAGGGACGAAGACGTCATTTATCGGACATTGTGTTCCAAACATAACCTACATGTTTGTTCCTTATATTAAAATAAAAATATTCGTACTTTTCAAAAAAACAATACGTTCTGTTAATTAATTCAAATGTCAGCTCATTTTGAGACACCCTTTAT
Organism: Ophion costatus; assembly: GCA_951751655.1. Classification (NCBI taxonomy): domain Eukaryota; kingdom Metazoa; phylum Arthropoda; class Insecta; order Hymenoptera; family Ichneumonidae; genus Ophion; species Ophion costatus. The sequence continues at coordinate 15,827,663 of OX632366.1, read as the reverse complement.
ACATAGACCAGAGTTTGCATGATGTATATCACGATCTATATCCATTGATATTGAAGCTAGATATATATTAATAGATAATTAATATATAAATATTATTATATAATAAATAATATAATAAATATAATATAATAAATATTAGATAATTAATATTTATCCTCAAATACAACATAAACGTGTATTTTTTAATCAACATAGCTTTATCTGCATGCAACTATCCATGGCGCTGCACTGATTCGACTTTAAAATACCAAACTGTTACGACTTATCATAATAATATGAAGTTAAATTAAGACTCGGTTGGCTGGGCTCTGATGTGTGCAAGGCGTGACTACTATAAAGTTGTTACATTGTTTACAACAATGTTGTAAATGTTGCAACAACATTTACAACATGGTGAGATTCCAATGACAAATTGCCTATTGTAGATTTAAGTTAAAAAGTATTTTATTTCTCATCTGACTGCACAATCAGTATCAGATTCGTAGTTCGATATTCGTGATTTGTTATTTCTGTTAATTTTTTTAAAAGACATATTTCGTTGTCAATATTGCAGACGGAGCTTAAAATGTGCGACGTTCAATAGGAACTTCAATTTTAACTGTTGATTTATTAAGTAAAAAAAGAAACGTACCTAATTATTTTTTAATTACAAACACTCCTTTTTTCAAGTATGTAAGACTGATTATTGTAATCCCAAAGTAAATAAATGAATATTAAAATAATCGAAACTGGTGTTTAATTTCACATCCATATTTTTTTATTCGCAGCACATACTAAAAAAAATATCCTAAAAAAACAGGACAAAAATATGGGTTATTTTCATCAAAATCAAAAGCATCGAAGATATTTAAAAAATCGGATATGTAGCCAAATATCGGATGTTTTTGACGTTTATCATAAATATGGTATTTCCACGAACCCGGATACACACACGCGCGCACAAAGATACACACGAGTGAATACGGTCCAGACGGGAGGTACAAGTTGGCCGGGACCTGGATGTCGAAAAGCCGGCGTCTGGAACGTCGAATGGGAGGCGCGGATCAGGATGACGAAGCGAGAAGGAGCAAAGGGGAGGACGGGGTCTGGACGCCTAGATCATCACTGACCTGGGTTTCCCTGGCCACCCAATGGTCAACGAATTGGAGTACGCGCAAGGGCTTCTCCATAAGGCAGCTTCTGAAACAGACGATTAGACACCGGCTGCTATGTGCTCTGGGAAATTGATCCTTAGGGCTTTCCAGAGGACCTGCGGAAGGAGAGGGAGAGAGAGAGAGAGAGAGACTGCGACAGACAGGGAGCAAGGAAAAGAGCATGTTCCCAAGCAGCCTCGTTACTGGAAGATAAAAACTTGCAGGAAGGAGGGTGCCCATACAGCAGTCTCCCTAGCCAAAAAGATCCTCCACTCTGACTCTTCCTCGTTCTTTTCGTCTATATTTTCGTTCTCTCATATGCATCGGAATCTTCTTACAATAATACCAAAGTATTTGCGCCCTTCCGTATACGAAGGGCGACTCCTCCCTCTCCGCGCCCCTATACTTTTCCCGGCCTCCACGGATGAGGACCATGTTTCATCTTCTGTCCCAACGGGATCCGGGCAATATCGTTTACACTGATCCGTATTCCATCTTGCTCCTTCCTCTGTACTCTCCACGCGTGTTGTTTTTTTCGACAAGGGGTCGAAGGGGGAGGAAAAAGAAAACGACGATCGGTACACACGTAGGGCCGCGAGGGGACTCGAGGGGGATCGCAATGGTGAAGATCCAACAACGAGGAGGAACGCTCCGTTTCCCAGTCTATCTCGATTCGATCTCTTTCCTCCTCGAACATTTCACAGACGAGTGTGCGAGCGAAGACTCTCGTCTCGATAGCCTTGCCGGGCCGAGCGTCGAACACATTTAGGGCCTTTTCGTCGTAAATTGAAAATCCAGCTTGCATACGCACATGTGGACTTCGGTACTGCCTGGTGGGACGAAAAGACGGATTTTTTTACACGGCTTCGATCCTCACTTCTCGCTAACGCGATATATATATATATGTGTCAGCCCAGATAAATTTAACCCGAAAAACGTACAGCTGCTGTACGAACGACCACAAGTTATCGCCACTTATATCACGAGCGTGACGTGCCGAGGGCCTGGCTGAGAAGGGTCCGGCTTTTTTTCGACTACCATCCGAGCCCACACTGCGTCAAAGGTTACACCTGTATGAGATAAACTCTCGTAACCCTTACGACGTTCGGACTGCTGCGGCCAATTATCGACGGTTGAAAGTGCCAGATGATGGGATATCGGTGCGCGTGTCCGACTACCTTGTTTTCACGGTGATTTCTAGTTTGGAGGCATTTTTCTATGCCCGCCGGTTATGCCTAGTTGCGAATGTCGAAAAACGATCATTTTTGGATTTCTTTTAGAAAATCGCGATGATGACGGTCCACGAAGATCAGGTACAGTGAAACTTCGGATACACGGTTTTCAAGGGGTACATCAAATATGACGTGGACGTGAAATGCAGTATGTGTCTGAAAGTCTTTAAGGATGTTGAGTCCCAAATCGCAAATGATGATAAAATTCTGATAATTTGGTATGTTTTTGTATAAAGTATTTTAGAAGTCGTGTAAAAACTGAACAATTAACATTCACAAATTAAATGTTGTTTTATGGAAACTGATGTAACTTTGCAATAAGTTTTTTTTTTACCTCTCAATTTTGTAATATCTACGATATGGTGAAAGCAACGGAAACGAAACGAAGTTTATACATTTTTTTTATTTCTTTTAAAAATTGTTCTTAACAAAATGTTAATTTCTTAATAACGAGCTTCCTAAGCGTCGTGAAATTTTAACACGACCTCTTAAATACTTCATACAAAAACATACCAAATTTTCAGAATTTTCTCATCATTTTTTATTTCAACCCTTAAGGAGGTTGAAGTAATGATGATAGAATTCTGAAAGTTTTGTATGTTTTTACAGGAAGTATTCAGGAGGGCGTGTAAAAATTTCATGACGATTAAGAAGCTATTTATTGAACAATTAAGATTAACATGTTTCATAGGGACTCAACATCCTTAAGGGGGAAATCACAGTAGCACACAAAAAAATAGGCATATTTTCGGGAATTAATTTTGGCTGAATGAAAGTGTCAATCGAAAATCTGTAATGTAGGTTTTATAGCAATACTAAAAAAGTAAAAAATGTAATTTTTTCAATAAAAAATATTTAAAAATGGCGGCTGCGCAGCATATGCCCCAAGGCGCCTATTTTCGAAAGCGTGTCGATGGCCGAAAACGTAGACTCCTTAATTTTTGACCTGGAAGAAAAAACGAAAATTTTTTAGTTTCCATATAACAACAGCTAGCGAGCTACGTAGGATTTTTTCGATATATTGATTTTCCGCAAAATGGTGCATGTTTGAAAATAAAGTTAAATTTTTAACAAAAAAAAACGCCATAAAATCGTCGATAAAAAAAACTAAGCCATATAAAATAAAAAATTTTACGTAGCTCCATGGAGAAAGATGTTTCGAAGCTACTGTCCAAATTTCAAGTCGATCGGTAAAGATTTGCTCGAGTTATGTCTTCGGCGAGCTCAAAAAAAGTGGTTTCGAGAAAAACGCGTTTAAAGTTTTAAGTATTGAGAAACCATATGAAAATTTCATATACCTCTAATCTGCAATGCCTGCACCGTACAGTCGATTTTCGTACACAGTATCCTTTTTCGTCCCTTTTCTAACACGACTCGACGATGTGTCACTCATAATGACAATGATTTACAAATATCACTGTTTTTTATCACTATTTATGTTATATATGTATGCACGAAAGTGTAGCGTCGTGAAAAAGCGTTGTATTCAACGCAAGAAATTTGGGCACTCGGACACTTTTGCCGTATTCCATCATTTGGTATATTATTTTTAAGACCCTAAAGCACCTTTTAAGCGAAAATTTTTTTTTTCGAAAAATTGAAAATTTTACTGTGAATTCCCCCCTTAACATTTGAAAATGGCAATCGGTGCATAATTCACGATGGTTTTCAATAGCAGTAGGGGAACTCGGGGCAAGACGAATACGCGAGTGCTCTCGTTGCAGTTTGGTGGGGGGCGGTGAAGTGAATGAGTGCGAGAGTATCAACTGTGGCGGAAGCACGCGTCTCGTGTGAGAAAACAATATCGATTTTTTGACAAAACGATGTAATTTTTGGTAAAGTTTAACATCGTTTCAACTTAGTTGAGTTGATGATATTGATCAGAGACAGGTAGGTGAACACAATGAAAGTACTCATTGTTTATATAATAAGAACGGGCTGTCAGAAATTTTCAAGGTTATTGCGTGATTTTTTGTTAATTCGTTAACCGTCTAATGCACGGAGAAAACAGAGGCCTCGAAGTTGAGAATTAATACTATGCTTCTCAAGAAAATATCATTAAATATCAAAAAGTATTGAATGGAAGATAAAAAATGTAATTATAGTATAGTAATAATGAAGAAATTTTAATTTTAACCTACGATATGGCACGTAAACTGATACAAATAATACATTTTATTCGGCATATTGTGATTTTTTGTAGTATTCAAAAAATATTTTGCCCACGTGATTGGAACAATTAGTTTCCAGTATTCTACAAAAAATACGGTAAAAAGAGTCACATTTTACTAATAACTTCGTAATATTTTTCGCTATACGCCGAAGATTTATGCTATGCGTATAGTGAAATCTATACGTACACGAAGATTCATGCTATACGTATACGTCATGCTATATAGTAAAATCCATATGAAAATATAGCGTATAATGAAGGTTGGTATTTTAAAAAGCACGCATTATTTTTACTATACGGTGTGAGAATCATTTTTACACTTCTATAACAACAAGTCTTAGAATTCCGAACTGGCAGTAAACAGCTTTACTTTTCTAGCACGGAATATTAGAATTCTGGCAACCAGTGTTAGAATTTGAGGCCGTATTTTTCTCCGTGTACAGAACTTAGACGATTGGCTTATCGAATTGATGGTATTGAGAATGAAACCACTTTTATGTGCGAAAGACACCAATAATTCATGTCCCATCATTAGCCCAGCGCTGTTTCATTTTGCCCCACATGCGGGGTAAAATATGTTTTTTATCATCAACTTAATAATCATAAACAAACTCTTCCATGTCAGGCTCACAACAATCGCATTCAATGTCATCATCGTCATCACTGTTGTCATCTGTTAGTAATTTTTCATCCAGCAAGCCATGGACAAGTCAGTTTTTCTGAAAACGGCAGTTTTTAACAAATTTCAAAGTGTTTGGAGCCGGATTTGGTGCAACATTTTTTGGGAGCTGTTAAAGGTGTCCTTGAAGAGCACGGAAAATAAAAAAAAATGAATTTGACGTAATGTGGACGAGTCCAGTTTTTTGTTCGCCAGCTCATCCATAAGCCAGCCATAAATACTATGTTTTTACATCGAGAAAAAGCCCAAAAAGTTTCGAAAATATCAATGGAGTAGTTTTTACGTAATTCTCCTCACCGACTTTGAAAACGGCCTTTTGAGAAAGAAAACCCTTAAAGTTTCGAACGACGCTCCGAGTGTTCCCCGAGTGTTGGGCATAACCCCTCGACGGGTCTGCGGAGGCCCAAGAACAGGCCGATTATTAATATTCTTTTCTGATGAGAAAATTGGCATGACGTAGTCGGAATTTAACACGTAATTAATACAGGGTCTTCCCAAAGTTGGGCTTCTTTTGTTGAAAAATAATTATAAGTGATAAAGTTATTATTATTTAAACAGTGCTGCCGTCGCCAATCGGTGCCATGCTAAAATTCTGTTTTTGTATAATAATTAAACTTTCGTATGACTGGATTGAATTTTTTTTAATTACGCAAATTGCAAGCTATAGAAAAAAAAGTTCCGCTTCGAAAAAGATATTCGAAAAAAAATCGCTTGGTTATTTTTTTAATAACGAATGGATGAACGCATAAAAAAATCATCTTGTCATACGACAAAAAATGTTATAAACTATGCTCCGTCCGAACTTAAAGTGAATCGGACGAATACACAAAAAATTCACAAAAATCGTCCCAGTTCGGTCAATTTTAAGAATCTTTGAAAAAAAACTTTGCTGCGAATTGAAGTTAAGACCCTAGGCTAAAATTCAATTTAAAAAAATCTATTGTTGAAATGAGCAGCTCACATAACCTCTCAAACTGGCTAGTTTGTTGGCAGTTATTTATTTCTTGTTTTTATCGAGATTCACTGTCAAATTTCCACGACAGCGCAAGATCGAGATGATCATTGGAAGAAGGCTCAGAAGAAGACTCATTTACAGGGCGATGATAAACACTTGGACAACGAAGGCGAGAAGTATTTCCAGCTTGCACGTATCGGGACGTTGAGTATTTTGTTCCTCTCTTGTACCAGCGCACCCTCTTGTCAAGGGTCACGCCGAGATAGAGTCAATAGGCCTGTCAAAATGTTTCGTATTGCTACCCGCCCGCAAATCATTTCGAGCGAGGCTTTTAAAATACATCAAGTTGCCACATCCTTATCGCAACATGAGCTTGTCACAGATAAATAAATTTTTCTTACGGAACGTTGTACGACGGTCCGAATGTTAGGAAAATGGGGAAAATTCAGTTTTCAAGTCGAATCTCCCTTTTGGATCGCCCATGCATCTTTCCATTTAGACATATAAGGCTGAAGGGAAAAAAAACAATATCACTTTTTTTGTGTGCCATAGCAATGAAGTACATGGTGTTAGTATATGACAAAAAAAAATTCCCCGTCAAAAGCAACCAAATCGCTGAACCCTAAAAGGTGGTACAAGCACTTTTGAGATCAATTTTAAGTGTTTTTGCTCGGCATAACGTTTTTGTCGCGTGTCGAATAAATAGAATGGTGATAAAATGAGTTGAAAATTATTATCATGCGACAAGTCTCATTAGCAGCATCGAAAACAATTGTTTTATTTTATCGTGTGAAGCGGAACCGCCCACTCACACACTGGTCCATTCCAAACACCAGAAAAATTCATTTTTTCTCATGTGAATCATATTTATTGACTGCTTTACACATTTTGCGACTACTATTTTTTATTTAAGTTTACTAGATTAATTAAAGTCGACTAGATTGTTTATTTGGGATTTGGAAAAAAGGTATGTTATTGAGCATGCGTAAAACTTCGAACGTGGACTTTTTTGTTTTAAAAAATAAAAAATTAACAACGTCATTCAGGTATAAAAGTCTCTGTGTAAAAAATGTCATCCAACGGCCGGATCGATAACATGACAATGGTTGAACTGAAAAATAAAAATAAAAAACTTTTATCATCTATATACATGTAGTTCTCATTGTACGTAGCCGTTTTTCAAAAAATAAATCCTCAAAATGGCGGGTGTTCAAAAAGAGGAATTTTTGACGAAATTTTGGCTTATATTCGGCGGCTCAAAAATTCGAAATAAAAAAACGGCTATGTACAAGTATAGCTACTGCAATTACGGAAATTTTCGTTTTTTAAATTGGAAATCCGACAATAATAGCTACCGGCGAGATCGAGAAAAGTCGTTTCGAGAAAAATGCGATTGGAAGTTGCAGTATACGTAAATCGTTGAGCTACCTGCTTTCACTAAATCATCGGTAGCTTGGTCAATTTGCAATATTTGAACTTGAATTTTTTTTCACATATTCTTGAATACGTATACTTTGGGAAAATGCAAAAAAAATCAATTTTGTTTTACCCATCATAGTAGTGCCTCGCCTTAAAACGGAAAAAACCATCACGTTGAGTAAAAAAAAGGGCTACACCGAAAGGTCTATGGGGTTTATTTTCGAGACCATACAATATACTGAAAATGTTGGCCGTGAACCCGAAGAAAAAATTATCGGTTTTCAAAGAATATGTGATATATATACAGAGTTCTATTATGAATAGATAATATCCTATTATATGTATAGTACATTTGCATAGTACATTTTTTTACACCGTAGGCTATCAAAGTCAATTCATACAAGAACAATATATACGTGTATTTCAAAAAACGTATATATGTACGAGAAACCTACAGACGTACGACCGCCGTCCAAAAAGAAAGTTCCGAATGTGACATTGAATATTCCCATCTTCCTATTCGAATACGACAATCTGTTGGTATGAGTTGCCTACGCCGTATTACACCTAATTAGCGCATCCGTGTGTGACTCAGCGAGACGTGCGCGTTCGAAATTTTAGGGGAAATGCTCCTCGCCGTCATCATAGCGAATGCGTCCAACGGAAAAAATAAAATCGATCGATTAAGCCTGATAAATTGGAGAAGGACAAATATGCACTCGTGCGCTTTCTCCCCACGTCCCTCATCACGTATATCCAATTTTCAGTCGTTACAGAGAAGAGCTAAAGCATCTTGTATGTCGAGTATTCACACGTGTGTGTGTAAGCCGCGGTGTGCGCCGGACGCGTCTCGTGTCGTCGATAACGAGACGTCGGCCGGAAACTGGCTACACGTGTTGAGATTTATCGCCCACGCTCTCTCTCTCTTTCTCTCTCTCTCTCTCTCTCTCTCTCTCTCTCTCTCTCTCTCTCTCTCTCTCTCTCTCTCTCTCTCTCTCTCTCTCTCTCTCTCTCTCTCTCTCTCTCTCTCTCTCTCTCTCTCTCTCTCTCTCTCTCTCTCTCGCGCTCTAGCTCTCGCTCTCTTGATCCCTGGCGCATCGCAGCATCCATAAGCGCCAAGGACCGCGCCACTCCGCACAAGCTCGTTCATCCCCGAGATCGCGTATATAGGAGAAGAAACATCCTTCGATGGAATTATCCTACATAATCCCTTGCACAATATTTTTAACGATTCTCGCCTGATATAAAATCCTCCACGGGGTATTAATTTTCATCCTCGGAAGATCGCGCGCGAGATACGTTTTTTTTTAGGACACCACCGTCACTGGGCACTCTTATTATTACACGTGTCGGCCCGCACGGAGAGTGCCCTCCACCCCTTGGATGCTTGTAACCGTCGCGGAGGCTGGAACGTTAGCAACAATCCAAGATTTAAAAGAAAATAAAAGTATATGTTATTGTCCGGACTATACTGAGTCTGTACGAATTTTTTGAAATTTTTCCACCGCAAAACACTAGAGATAAGAAATAGTTTAATATACAGGGATATGAAGTGGAATATGATGGGAAATGTAATATGAGGAAAGACCTTGTACAATGAAAGCTACAACAAAAAAATTTAAAAATAATTTTTTTGGCTATTTATCGACAAGATTTAGAAAAAAATCTCATCTTGCCGGTCGTAAACCATGTATAAGGTGTTATGAATGGATAACACTGCAACCGTCGAGAGATCAGATCATATCCTACGATATGATGGAATTTCAGTTTCACAAAAGTCATATGGTTTTCGAGATGACAATCATCTGCTTTTTGTTTTCCGCATGCCATTACTATGTACAAATGATAACGTTTTTTGACCGGGTTTTTTGAGAAATACTCTGGGTAATTTTTTTTATCAATAAAAGTCTTCTCTTTAACCTTAAGTGTTAAGGAAACAATGAAAAAAGATCTTATGCAGAATTTTCATACAAAACAATGCGAACATCGGTTAAAAAGTTTTTAAAGTTGACAATTTGTTGAAAAAGTTGCTTAGTTATTGCCGATTCTTATCGTTTGTAGAAATGGCATGCGAAAAACTAAAGCCGATGATTGTTTTCAAAATGTAACATAAAGCCCAAAAGCTCGAAAACCGTGGGACTTTTGCTAAACTGAAATTCCAGCATATAGTAGGACATGATCTGACACTTAATATTAATTGAAGGTAATAATAAAGAATCTCGTAACATAAATGTAAATCGGCCTAATTATAAATGACTCGAAATTTCATTCTGCGTATAAAACATTCACTGGCCCAGTTTTTTTCATTATAGTAATCGATTATGGTACACTTTTGCGAGTTGGCAATAACACAAAAGTCTTTGTTATTCACGCAATAAAAATATGAAAATGCATATGTTTGCCCTTTAATTATATATTTTATGAAAAATTAGCATCTATAGAATAAATCTATACCTCGTATGCATGTTTTGGACGCTCATTGGAAAAAAAATCATAAACCGTTATTTGAGTCAACTGGACCGCTTTAACCTCCTTGAAAATATTAAATAATTCGTTAAAAGTCGTAAACGCGACTTTTTTTTCAAAGCGATGCCAAATTTGCAAAAATCAATACTTTGAAATAATCGTGTATACTTCGCTAACAAGACTCGTGAAGGTAACGAGAAAAAAGATCGTCCCAGGTGCTCATATGCGTCCCCGATAAGGGCCTTAAGAACGGCCTTCTCTTTCTACCAGCGAATGGGCCACTATTTTGTATTTTTTTGAAAAATAAAAACTGGATTCGGTTACCTACGGCTTTATTAGTATTTTTTTAATCCCAAAAAAACCTTGTTCCCGCCCATCCAAAGGTATACAAGGTCTTAATGTCAGATTGGTAGGAATTTTTTTTTAAACATATTAGGCTATAATGTTTTTTCAGGTCACATTGTGACCTACAGCGATAGCCACGCAGCCAACTTACGTTAAATAATAATAACTCCATTGTTTATCAATATTTTGTAATTTAAAAAAAAACCTCATTCTTGGCAAGACTACGTATCAATTGCGTTGAAATCCCGATCTCGTCATTCCAATTCTCACGTCAGAAAAAAAAATTGAAAATCCGCCTGTTTTTCGGGTCTCGAGCTTATGCCCTCAATTCAGCGCTACAATTACGTGCGCGTCTCAAAAGCCACGAAATTCGTATTATTCGACATGAGAAGCATGAAATGAAAAAACTTCCCGACTTTCGATCCTTCGTTCTCCAAGTCCTTTTTACACTTCCCGAAGCCACTTCTCTATCATCAACCACTCATTCTCGTCCTTCCGATTTGTTTAGTCGGAACAAATCGCGTTTTCGAGATTCGGTACGTACGGTGGAAATGTTTTTAAAAGAAAAGGGTGAGTGTAGAGGGGAAACGCATATACGAGGGTCGTTTCTCTCGCTTATAAATACACGTACATAAATAAATTGTTGCATCCTTTCACAGAAGGAATTCACTTTAGGTGTTCATCTCGCCCGGAGCGAATCCGATCCTGAAAAACTCTCGGGGGGTTGCCTTTCGAATGCCCCTCGTTACACGTATATATATATATATATATATATATATATATATATATACATGTTTATGCGTGACTTATCGTGCGTGAGCTCAGAAGCATTTCCAAATTCTTCACCCCACGTGGCACAAACTCCGAGACTCATTTGTGTTGGAATAATAATATAAAGGTCACGAAAGAACCTCGCTCCCTTCAACGTTGCAACAGTTTGTGTATATAACATTGCTCTCATCTTTCATTGCACTTCAGGACGCACGTACACGACGCATATTGGATATATCTGCCACAATGAGCCCTTATTGTTAGCGCAAGCTTCGCATCTTGGTCAACAATTACGAGCCCTTTTTCTTTGCCCGAGAAAACGGGTGGTTTATCGCCACGATAAAGTTTTCCATGATGTACGACGTTTTTCGCAATGTGACGGTGGTTAGTGACATTCAATAATAAAAAAAACACGTCGATAATTGAACTTCAATTATGGGATTATTTAATCAAATTTTAACCATCAAATTATTTAATTTAATTGAACATTTGAATTATTTAACTGAATTTTAATTGAGTTGCTTAATTTACTTAAGTAGTGGAATTAATTAATTCAGTTTCAATTATCGAATTATTTAATTCAATTGTCGAATTACTTAACGAGTTATGCCTACTCGTATCAGTCGAAAACAGCTCATTTTAGGGATTCTTAAAATAGAAAATCGTAATGATGAAGTTTTAATAAAATTAGGTACTTGAACGTCATCTGAAGAACACTGTAATGTTTTTGTGTAAAAATATTAAATTATAATCGATTTACAGCCGCTGTCCGGGAAGCGCCTCTCGAAAACGTCTTTTGCGGTCAGCAAAGCCCTTCCGAACCAGGTTATCTAGTATCGAAGCATCAAACATGTTCAGTTAGTATATTAGATGATTTAAAAAAAAATGTTAATTGTTTTTTTAAATGGCGCGTGTTCAAAATAAGTCTTGAACTTTCCAAAAAAATGTCATATTCCAAAATAATTGAATATGAAATTCAATTAAATAATTGAATTTTGAATTAAATTAAATAATTGAATTTTGAATTAAATTAAATAATTGAATTTTGAATTAAATTAAATAATTGAATTTTGATTTAAATTAAATAATTGAATTTTAAATTCAATTATTATATCACTTTATATTATATTTAATATCACTTTTTATTAAATGATACATTCCCAACCAGATAAGATAAAAATTGTTTTTTTTTAATTTGTGGATACTGAATAATAAGCCCACAAAAAGATGTGATAAAATTCAGTTTGTTGAGTTTCGCTCGGGTTACGTGTCAAAAAGTAATCAAATTTCAATTAACTTGACGTCTTTTCTAAGTGCTAATAATTTTACTTCAAAATACCGACCCATTGGTACTTACACGAATAATTTCACATCTTCGAACCAAAGAATTCCGAAAATAGACACGTCGGAGAATAGACGCGTAACCCGCGACTGGAAGAGTGGAAAATATGTTTAAAATGCTACTGAGCAGGATTTTAAATCTCCTATCCGATGACACCTCACTCGATGACCTATCCGCATTGTCTTTATCCTCATCGACGTTTTCCTCGTACGAGAGCATCGAAAAAAAAAAATTAATTTCCATATCTATCGGTTCGCGTGACATCGCGTCTATTCGGACGATCCGCCTGGCAAATTTCACCGGGGTAGGTGGTAAGCACGGCGAAAGCTTTGACAGACGGACCGATGGACCGGATACAACCGAACTGTACTCGAATTCCTGCAGTGGCTTCGGTGCACCGTAAAAATGCAGGCTTTTGTTGTACAGTTGCCGTTCGCACGAGCATTTGCCGTTTTTACGTGTAAATTTGGCCGCTCGCGGTCAATAAACCCGCGAGCGCGCCAACTGGAAAACTCGCAATTTATGGACCGGTCGGGCAGTTTCCCTCGCGCGGTATCGATAAAAGTTCAGTTTTCCCATAGCTGCGCTCCTTTCGCTTTCATTCTCGTACACACACGGGGCGCCACTCGCATACCCAGGTCAGGAATTATTGATTTTTAATTGGAAACTTTTTTACGCTCGTTCTGCACTCAGCTTCTGTTGGCCTCGTTGTATGTCGGCAAAGGTAACTCGTCGTGACGGCTCGTTAAATATTTCGTCGACCGAAGGAAAATCGGTACGTCGAATCCTTGAGATTTGACGGAGATTATGATTTTTCAATCTGGTACACCGTTAATTATTCCATTTCGAAAAGAAGTCGTTAATTGAAGTTCCGTGACTCTGACACGTAACCCAAACGGAACCAAACAAACCGATTTTTTCTTTTTTCGTTGGTGAACTAATTGAATTTCAAATTCAATTATTTAATAGAATTTCAAGTACAATTATTTGATTGAATTTCAAGTTCAATTATTTTATTGAATTTCAAGTGCAATTATTTGATTGAATTTCAAGTGCAATTATTTACTTGAATTTCAAATTCAATCTAATTGAATATCGAAAATTCAATTTTATTGCATTTCATATCCATTCCAGTTGAATATCGAATTCAATCATTTAATTGAATATAAAATTCAATTATTTAATCGAATTTCAAATTCAATTATTCAACAGCTCGCTAAATATTTCGTCGACCGGAGGAATATCGGTATGTGGAACCTCCGAGATTTGGCCGAGATGATTTTTCAACTTGGTACAGCGCTAATTATTGCTCTTCGAATTCCCGTTAATTGAAGTTCAATTGATTTTTAGCACGTAGTCCAAACAAAACCAAACATACCGATTTTTTCTTTTCTCGTTGAGGAACTGACGAAATAATGGAATTTCAAATTCAATTTTTTTAATTGCATTATTATTACAATTATTTAATTGCATTATTATTACAATTATTTAATTGCATTGTTGTTACAATTATTTGATTGCATTATTATTACAATTATTTAATTGCATTATTATTACAATTATTTAATTGCATTATTATTACAATTATTTAATTGCATTATTATTACAATTATTTAATTGCATTATTATTTCAATTATTTAATTGCATTATTATTTCAATCATTTAATTGCATTATTGTTTCAATTATTTAATTGCATTATTATTTCAATTATTTAATTGCATTATTATTTCAATTATTGAATTGCATTATTATTTCAATTATTTAATTGCATTATTATTTCAATTATTTAATTGCATTATTATTTCAATTATTTAATTGCATTATTATTTCAATTATTTAATTGCATTATTATTTCAATTATTTAATTTCATTATTATTTCAATTATTTAATTGCATTATTATTTCAATTCTTTAATTGCATTATTATTTCAATTATTTAATTGCATTATTATTTCAATTATTTAATTGCTTTATTATTTCAATTATTTAATTGCATTATTATTTCAATTATTGAATTGCATTATTATTTCAATTATTTAATTGCATTATTATTTCAATTATTTAATTGCATTATTATTTCAACTATTTAACTGGATTATTATTTCAATTATTTAATTACATTAGCATTTCAATTATTCAATTGCATTATTATTTCAATTATTTAATTGCATTATTATTTCAACTCTTTAATTGCATTATTATTTCAATCATTTAATTGAATGTCTAATTCAATTATTGAATTCGATTTCAATTATTTATCTGCTCCTTAAATATTTTGTCGACCGGCGGAAAATCGTTACGTGAAATATTTGAGATTTAACTGAGATTATGCTCTTTCAAACTGGCTTCCTGACGTTGCAGTAACGAAAAAAGTCTTGAAAGAAGCTCCCCCCCCCGTTCCTTTCAATTCTGCCCCGCCTAACTTATTTCTTCCAGAACCCGCTGTTATTCTTGTTCCCTCGCCCCCCTCTCGCTCTCTCGCGCTCGCTCAACCCAGAATGTTTCTAATTACAGGCCTGCGTCCGTCCCGTTTTCCCCTGCCCTTTATTCGGCCCGAGTGCTCGAAGCTCCCCGAAGCGTTTCGTATAAAAAAGAATGAAAAATCAAATTATCGATTTCCCAACGCAACCTTTGGCAAAAAAGCGGAAAAAAGGGGAAGAAAAGAAGTAAAAATTCCTTTATTTCATCAACGAGGCGAGCAAGTTTTGCCCAGAGAGTCCACAATTCGCTGTAAGGGCGCGAAATGTGGTAAAATCTATGGACATCGCAGTACGCAGCTACGATGAAAAGAGCTCATCTGGAGCAAGGTTATGAATAACTTGTTTTTTTTCTTCCTCTCTCAGTCTCAAAATGTAGCGCAACGAGAACGTTAAGTTTCTTTCAACCGAAAATAAATGTTTTCCTTGACCGAACACTCGTAGTTTATCGGGAATAATGAAACGACAAAAAAAGCAGGAAAAATAAAATAAATTCGTCGTAAATGAAGTACCATCGTCTTGTATGTGCGGAGCTATTCGCCGTTTCGGTCGAGACGGTTTAAATAATTGTAACGCCATTGTCTATCAATATTTTTCATTTAAAAAAAAACTCAACCTTGGTAAGATTGTGTATTACTTGTGTGTAAAATCTCGACCTTGTCAATCCGACACTCTCGTGAAAAAAAATGTTGAAAAACGACCGGATTTCTCGACCCCAATCTTGCCGTGGGGAAATTTCTTGAGGAGTTCCTAGATCGTAGCACATCCCTATAGGGATTTGAATCCACATTTCTATCGATCTGGATTCCGCGCTGCTTGCCGGTTAACGTCGTTGGATCATTTTTTATGTGAGTCTTAATCAGAATTTGTTGGATCTCCAAAAAACGTATTCTTTCGTGATCCCGTGCACAAATTTGTTGGGGAGTCCCAATATGTACCCACATCTCTATAGGGATCGTTAGGGATATCGCAAATAGAGAGTCCTCGTTGAGATCCAATTTGATTCTGCAACGTTGCACGACGAACGCCGTTTGAGAATTCTTACCACGTTCGGATCGAAAATGTGTGAAAAGTCACGAGAAAAACATCGGCGTGTTGAAACATACCTGCACGCGTCGTGAGCGCGTACATGTGTGTGGTACTGGGTCAAAGTGCAGTGAAATTAATAACAAACTACAATTACAGTGGATTTTCAGTGATATGATGCAAATCGATGTTCGAGACATACTTTTTTAAGCGATTTATACCTTTTTAAGCGATTTATACTTTTTTAGGCGATTTATACTTTTTTTACGAATAGATTTATACTTTTTTAAACGATTTATACTCAAAACAAAAAAGATTTATACTTTTTTAAGATACGATTTATACTTTTTTTTAGATCCACTCATTGTGTATATCTATATGTATCGTTAAGGAAATTCAACGTGCAGAATGTGATGGGATCCATCAGAGTCGTATTGGTTTCTATTCGATAATGTGGCAATCCTTTAGGATTCGAATTGGATTCGTTTACAGGATTCCAATGGCGGAACCCGATTAAAATCCAACGTACGAGCGAGACGTTTCAGTATAGGGATCCAATCCGATGACCCATTGGATCCTTATCAGGAAGTAGGGCCAAGTATGAAAACCCAATTCTATCCCTGCGACAATTTTTCCACGGGTTATGCAGAGCAGTTAATATCATTTCATCCTAGGGGAAAATTAGCATAACCCGAGGGTGGCGATTTGCAGTAATAATAATCTTTATTATCAATGATCAATGATCTATACATTATCGATTCTTTTATGCGAAAAAAACTTGGGTTTTGAATATTCCTAATAAGTCCACATAGATGTATTTTCACCCCCTGAACCCCCCCCTCCCCTGAACGCGTGAAACCCCCCCCCCCTATTCCGTTACGTAACGGGTGCTTTGTCGTCAATGATTGCGTTTTTTTTTCAAAGAAATAACTAATTATGAAAGGATGGGGTTTATACTTATTTTATGAAGTATATATTCATCTGGTTTTATATCAATTTTTATGATTTTTTTTTTAATTAACCCTGATTTGGCGATGAAAAAAACTTCTCTTCATTGTCCCATCGACATGTTTATAAAAAGTTATTTGTAAATATATAAAAAGTGAACAATTTATCGATATCTATAAAAATGTAGCTAACGTTATGCGTAGCCTTTTTTTATATTTCGGTTTTTTTTACAAAATGCCGACAGTTTGGACATTTTTTTCTATCTTCAAGGCCCTTTTTTGTACGCAAGCAATCTTTAAAAATAGTAATGATCAAAATTTACAAAATCGGCTATGTACTCTTTAGTCACTGCGATTATAAAAATGTTTTAAAAAAATTGAAAATCGGTTGATAGGTTATTCAGTATTCACTGAGACAAGGTCGAAAAAAGTAGTTTCGAGAAAATCGCGATCAAAGTTTTCGTTCCGTTTTTCTTTATTTAAAGTTATATTTTTTTCTAGAATATCGATACTTACATTAAAGTATCAAGTCACAAGCGATATGAAGGTTTTTCATCTGCATTATATTTCTCAAAATAATAAGAGCTTGCACTTCATCTATTCTGAACGATGAGTTTCAAATTTGAAAACTTGAACATGCAGAAATCTTGCTATTTCTGACAGTTCGAAAAACGTGACGTAACGCAAACCTCGACGCCCCCCCCCCCTCACCCCGTACGTAGAACGTAACGCCAGGCCAATCCCCCCCAATTGCGTAACGTAATTTCTGGACGCCCCCTAATTGACGAGCCCTGAATTGACTGCATCGTGTACGAAGCGGCGTGAAAGTTCGAAAACAGGACGTACAGTGTTCAACTTCGACGATTTTTTTTCGTAGAACAGGGTGCAATGCATTATCATGGTCGAATGAAAAGAGTCGTCCTATCGAGGGTGAAAAAGATAATACGCGAGTTGGACAAGCGTCTCGGTGACATTAGAGACGTGGTTATGGGACCAGAACAAACGTCAGAGGCACAAACATATATGTATATACGTAAACGTGGTGCAGGTATGGCCAAAGTGGATGGACCGATGCTGCAATTGTCGAGTTAAATGGATATTTTAACTTCCCGCAGCGTCAGCCTAAGAAAACTTTTACTCCATTAATTGCCACTTTAGTCGAATTATGCAAGCGTCCCGTTCTTCCAACGTGGCAGTACCACGCTAATACCAAGCCCTCCGCCAACCCCCTTCCAACTTTTCGAGTTACGCTGCAGTCTTTAAACTCGTTTTTATTCACGCTTCACCCACTCCGCTTACTCGTGAAATGTTATCTCCTACTTCTGCCGCTTCTGTTGCGAGCTTTACCGCGTTTTGTTATCCCCCCCCCCCCACCCTCCTCTCATTATTGTAGTCTTGTCAAATATACTTAACGTATAGCGCAACAGTATCCTCCGAGGAAAAGTTTCGCTGCTTAAATGTCAACGTATCGGATAACTGTCGTCCCACACGTAGCAAAAAGTTCCCTGTCAGATGCAGCAGCTTGCGCGGAACGTCTTCAAGAATACATTTGCCACGGTTAAAAGTTGCACGAACCGCGCGCAAGCGGGCGAATCAAGATTATCAAATGAGACGGCAGTTTTTTTTTTTCGTTGATGCATTAATTCGGATAACTGTAGGCTTTTAAGGAGGTTGGAGCGTTAGCCACAATGGAAGATTGAAAAAAATTAAAATGTATGTTATTGTTTAGACTATAGGGCAGAACGGGGTCACTTGATCATGATTTTGTTCCAAGTAGTATAGCTCCGAATTAATGAAGTGTTGTGGAGGTACGATCACTTCCACAGGGTCAGAAAAGAGTCTAAATTCATTTTACCTACAGCTGCTCTAATTGATGTTTACTAATGTTGATTATTCGTATTATCGATTATAGTGCGCCAAATGTTGTGGTAAATGATGATTTATTGCACGCGAACAAATAAAAACTGAAAAATTAGATCGTCAACGACTCTGTAGTAATCTTCGTAATAATAATATTAACATATCCACCATAAAAACGAACTAAAAGACAAAAAAAATCAGCCGGAAACCTATTACAATTGGTTGAATTACCTCAGCGGAATTGACACGATAGGCGGAATATAATTATACATATTATTGATACGTGATAAATGATAAAACTCCATAATTTGTTGTTTGCATATTTTGTGGCGGCTTCTATGCAAATTAATTTCAAAACAAAGCTGGGTTATGTTCGCCAAACGCATCAGCTGTTACTCACGATGTTGCTAACTCTGTGGGTGCTATTTCGTAGTTCTGACCATTTGCAACCGGAAATTGAAACTTTCTTGTAATGTAGTGCTTTAACTACACGGTGAAGATTGGTTTTCTTATTTTTTACAATATCTATTATATCTAGTCTATCGAATTTCAGTTTTCCAACGGGATAAGTTGGATACGTGAGCAGAAAAACCACGATTACCGCACTTCCAGTTGGCCGTCTCCATAAGACGACGTGCTCCGGTAACGCAAAGTGCTCGACTTTGCAGTTTTATTGCGAAAAAAAACTAAACGGTCAAAATAGCTCAAATTTTGGGAATAGACGCATAAAGTATTCGTCAAAATCATATAAAAATTTCAAGCTCGAAAGTTGGATTCTCAGTAATGATCGTACCTCCTTAAGTAATGATATCTTTTGAAATAGATACATTGCTTATTTGGGCCTGTAACATACCATGCGAGTTCAACGTTTGTCTGGCAGACTTGGCTCGAGTTTTTGCGTAGGAATAAAGGATCTGCTCTCACAACAGACGAATCCAATGAATGGGCGTTTGAAAAGAAGCAGCAGTCAGCTAACAATCCAGTTATTTCTAGCATCCGTCAAATACCTTGGCAATTCACTAAGCCGGTGGAAATAAATTACTAAAATGCTGCAAATTTTAGTGTCCGGGAAGATTGACGCAGAAGAATGAAATTGTGCACAGTAAAAAATTAAATAATCGCCCCATTCGGGTTTCATAGATGAATTTATTGGCGTTTGATGTGTTGATTATTTATTAAATCGCAAATTTAATTAATTAAGCGGCGATTAATTTATTAAATTCAAGTGTCTATCTGTAAATAACAAGACCTATATGTACCCGATATTCAGGGTATCCCGTTCATCGATAATTCGTCAACTGTCGATAGGTCGGATCATCTCCTACAATGTGATGGAATTTCAGTTTAGTAAAAGTCCCACGGTTTTCGAGATAAAAATCATTTTCTTTTGGTTTTTCATGCCATTTCTACAGATAACAACTTTTTTGACCCGGTTAAAAAAAAAATATTCTTGGTTATTTGTTTTATCTGGAAATGTTTTCTTTTTAACCTTAAATGTTGAGGAAATTTTATGAAAAAAAGATCTTATGCAGAATTTTTATACAAACCGATTCGAACATCGGACTTTGATAGTCTGCGGTGTAAAAAAATGTACTACGCACATCGTGCCAATTACTTTAAAAAGTTGCTCAGTTATTGTCGATTCGTATCATTTGTATGTTTTTTTTTTTCAAAAAATAACATAAAGCCCAAAATCTCGAAAACCATGGTACTTCTCCTAAACTGAAATTCTAGTATATAATAGGACACGATCTGACCTATCGACAGTTGCAGGATTATCCATTCATGACCCTGTATAATAATTACTTTTATTGTACTGTCTGTACGCATCAATGAAGATCGAGTCTTATCCACCAGAATTAGTGAATGTCTTCTCACTGCAAACTGAGAATGTGCGTTGCCCAAAGTAATAAAATCTCACAACAACAATAATAATAATAATAATAATAATAATAATAATAATAATACTCAAAATAATATTTGTAGAAAAATATTCGCGTTCGTCAAAAACATAAGAATTTTTTCTTCTTTCTCTTTGGGCGCAGGTCAGTCATTTCCAGTCCGCCCTGAGAGCGAAAATAGCTCTTTCGGGAATAATTTATGAAGGAATTAAGAAGTGAACCCGCTGGATGACTCCGAAATATTGCGTCCACGCCCTCCGCCCCGTTGGCCGAGGCCTGATGAACGAATATACCTCGTCTTACCTTCGCACTGGCCTTCAGGAACGATCAAAGAAATAAAGAGAAAAAAAGGAAAACACCGCCCTGACCAAATAGCAGTGAATATTTTTTACCAGAAGAATAAAACGTTTTCACGCGCTCTCCCCCCATCTTTCTCTCTCACTCCCTCTTTCTCCCTCTCATATAGATTTAGGGGAACTCGAGGCATGACGAAGACGTGGCGTAAGATGAATCATAAGCTTAGCTAGTAGACAGTATGTGCGAACACAGTTCTCTCGTTGAAGTTTGAAGGGGCGACGGGGAGGTGAATGAGTATGAAAGTATCAACTGTGGCGGCAGCACGCGTCTCGAGTAAGAAAACAATATCGATTTTTTTTTTCACAAAACGATCTAATTTTTGGTAAAGTTCACCATCGTTCCAGTTCATTGGAAGTGCTGATATTGATTAGAGACAGGTAAGTAAATACAATCGAAGTACTAATTATTAATATAGTAAAAACGGTTTGGCAGAAATATTGAAGGTTAATGCATGATTTTTTATTGATTCGTCAAGGCCTTAGGCCACAGTAACGGATATAAAATCGTGTGCGAATGTGGAAATTGTTAAAATTATTTGTCACGCCAGTTGGAAAAAAGCTGTTTTGAGAAGTTTCGAGTAGTCGGCTATTTTGTATATCGAAAAAAAACATATATATTTTCTAACAGCTTGATATTCATACTAAATAGGTGTGTAATTAATTTTATGAGTGAATCACTTTTTCATACGAAAATAAATTGTTAAATCCGCACATGATTTTATACCCGTTACTCTACAGTAACGGGTAACAAAAAACAGGGTCCAAAAAAGTTATCATTCGTAAAGACGGCCTGCAAAAAACCAAAAGCAAATGATTTTTATCTCGAAAACCTTTTACTAAACTGAAATTCCAGCTTATAGTAGGACGTGATCTCCATTGTGATTATCCATTAATGACATGTATATTGTATGCTAACAATCAGAAAGACTGATTTTTTTGTTTCGAAAATGAAAGGATCAATAAATGTCGATTAGTGTCAAAGATTAAAGAACATGACCTTAGCGTCGTCATCTTGCCCTGAGTTTTCCTACATATATTTCTATAGCATAGAAAGAACCGTAATGCAACCTTATTCCATCCACCTCTTCTTAATTTTCCAGTACGGTTAATTGTGTAATTTGGCGTGCCGTTGTCCTAAAGCTGGTCGATCTCTTCGGTGATCCTTATGGAATACGGAACGTCGTGAATGCTCGTGTCGTTGGGAACTCTTCTGCCCTTAGTCATGACGTCTGCCACGAGTTCACGCTTGAAACTCATCCATCTGTCGGCAGGGCGTTTTCGGTCTCGTAAAGATCGGCAAGGATCGTTAACTCTCTTGGTAGACGTGTACGAACGGTTTGAAAAATTGATTGGGTTCTATTGACAGGCAGATCGCGTACCTTCGATTCGTTGCAAAGTGTTTGAGCAGCTCGTCCCCGGACGGATACTTTGCTTCTATGAACAGCCTGACGCGCTCCCATATGTTTGCACGATTATGCTCCAAGAGCCAGTATCGGGGTACCAGCAAACATCGAACAGGTGTTATTGACACTACTCGACGATTCCGCATGTCCTCGCCTGACGCGACAACCAGAAATTCCGTGACGTTTACGACAAATGAGAAAGAGACATCGACAGCCGGTAACGACTGTCTATCGCAGTCTACCGTGAGGCATTGATAGGGCAATCACATAGGATTCCGTAGCTTATTAGGTAGGCATATGGTTACAGCGTCGAATGAAAATTCACTCATTGTTGGGAACACTGCGGAATGATCTGCTGTTTCATTGAGGATGTTGAGACCCTATGTAACATGTTAATGTTAATTGTTCAACAAATAGCTTCTTAATCTTCATGACATTTTTACACGAATGACATTTTTACACCTCCTGAATACTTCATGTAAAAACATACCAAATTTTCAAAATTCTATCGTCATTACTTCAACCTCCTTAAGGGGTTACCCCCACTTGCGATTTTGAAAAAATCGTTTTTTTTTTATTGCATTTTTTTGAAGTATAAGTATCTGAGAATATGTCCTGAAAATTTCAAGTCGATCCGAACAAAATTGACTGAGATATGAGCGTTGAAAGAGAAGAATCCGTGAATTGAAGAACTGAAATTGAAACTTTAAATGCGTTTTTCTCAAAATGGCATTTCTGAAGTCGGTGACCAAGGTTACTCGAACACTAATGAACCGATCTTCTTGAAATTTTGCAGCCTTATTTAATACATAAAAATGTAGTCTTTAATCGTTCGATTTTTTTTTTCGAAAAAAATGGCCGTTTTATAGCCAAAAAACGGCCGTTTTTTCGTTAAAATCGAACCATTAACTTTGACTGTCCGCCATTTTGTGAAAAATGGATATTTTTTAAAATCCTTCGATTAAAGACTAGTTTATACTTATATTTGACTAAATCCATCCGCAATTTATTTTCAGATGATCCACTTCACCGCAATGTTGGTCACCGCAAACCGTGTATATAAAAACATTATTTCATTGACGGCCATTTGCCACTAAACAATGTAATATTTTTCAATAAAAAAATTACTGAAAGTTCTTCAAGATGTGTTCTTTAAGATGGTATATTGATCGATTAAAAAAGTTTTGTAGTTTTCTTTAAAAAAATGCATGAAAAAGGCCTTTTTTGCGCTACAAGTGGGGGTAACGCCTTAAGGGATGAAATAAAAAAGGATAAGAAAATTCTGAAAATTTGGTATGTTTTTGTATGAAGTATTTGAGAGGTCGTGTTAACATTTCACGACGATTAGGAAGCTCGTTATTAAAAAATTAACATTTTGTTAAGAACAATTTTTAAAAGAAATAAAAAAAAATTCATCAATAAACTTTGTTTTGTTTCCGTTACTTTCAGTATATTGTAGATATTACAAAATTGAAAGGTCAAAAAAACTTATTGCAAAATTACACGAGTTTCCATAAGACAACATTTAATTTGTGAACGTTAATTGTTCAATAACGAGCTTTCTGATTGTCGTGAAATTTTTACACGACCTCTGACAGACTTCATACAAAAACGTACCAAATTTTCAGAATTTGATTATCATTTGCGATTTGGGACTCAACATCCTTAATAGATATAGCTAATTGAGGATATTATTATGACAGTAGAAAAAAAATCGACGTACTTGCAAAAAATAATATTGGAGGAATTGATGAATAAGTAGGGAAATGTCTAGTTGGTCAGCGAATGGACGAAATTACCGGTAAATGGACGTGTAGTGTAGATAAACGCTATTAAGGATTACGATTTATTATTATTTTCTTATTAAATACTAAATTTGAAGGTCACTGTGCTGCACAAAAGTTACATTGTTCTTATACATATGAATGTCTGTTGGTGTATTCTTGCAAAACTGATCAGGTCGTATTTTTCCACGACTAACTACAGTAAAAACGAACACAATTGGGTAGTATTGAACGAAGACAGAATTGATTACTTTGATAAAGGTTTTGGACTAATTATTTATCATGTAACTATATTTATCAAGCAACAGTGTTTTATAAAGACCAATAATTAACAATATTCTACTAGTAGCCATTAAAGTATTGCGGATAGAACTTTCACGTCTCTAAAGTTGTTTTTCGTTTTTTTTTCACTAATTATCTAAATAATAAAAATGGCGAATGAAACCGTACGAAAACAACCGTTTTGCTGATTGAATTTTCCAAAATCATATTCTCACAATATAACAATTTTCCTTCAAGATACTGGCAAAACGAAATTTTCCTGAATTATTTCGGATTCTTCAATTAATCGGTACCGAAGCGTAGGCGCCCTGCTGTGATGGGCAGCCATGACGAAACTATGAGAGAAGTACCCGTTAGCTACGGAATCCTAAGATGAAAAAAATCACGCACCAAGGCCGAAGCAAGCGCCTCGGAAATATTTGCAAATCTGCATGAAAACCGTGCGGACGCCCGGTGGGTAACGGCTCTGAGAAGTTACCGATGGCTGTCTCATGAGCATCTCGGCAACTTCCGTTATCTCGTGCCACTGATTAACCTGTCACATTTCATTTTCGATCGGTCAGTCCGGTCCCGCTAATTAACGACGTTCATCGATGCATGTAGGGCCGTAACGGATGGCCGATCACGTTGATAATCGAAGCGTGCCTGGCCCGGCTTATTAAATTGTCAGCAACATTCTAACGAGATTTTCGGATGTTTTTCATCCGTTGGTAGACAACTCACAACATCTTGAAGGGTCGCCGTTATGGTGCTCATTCGGTCGGCATCGACCTTGCCAGCGGGCCTCGACGGTATCTTAAATTCGGCAGGGTCAAGCGGCAAACTGTCATCCCCAATTGGTTTTTGGCCGTCCATCTGTAAATTACGACCGTCATTTTTCGAAACTTCCACCGTTTTCCACCGAAGTGGCCGACAGCAGAGGAGACGGGCCGGTATACGGCCGCGGCGATTTCCCGTTTCAACGAGCATCGGCCACTACTTGGATGGGCGACCGCTGAACCGCGCACCTACTTGCCTCGGCTAACGACCGAGTCAACTGAGTTTCCAGTTACGGCACGACCGTAACGCGTATCGGCACAGGTTTTTAACACTTTCCCCGTGCCCTCGTGGAAATGGAAATCAGGAGGGGAAGTTCAAAAAAAAAATCGTCCGCATTTACCTGCGTGACGTTTACGGTCTCACGTTTGTCCCTGCGACTCGGTGCCCGGCTACGATCATCGGAACTTTCCAGGCCTTGTTCCGGTTTGTAGAGCCTGAATTTAACTCTGCCCGAGGACTTATCCGCGCGAACAATCATGTGCTCGATCAAACGACACTCTCCGGCCAACACGAAGTACACGTAATTCACCATGCCTTTACCGTCGCCCAGCAAAACCTTAAGTCATTGGTATCGATACGCGGCCATTAGCCATGGTGTGTTGTAATAGTTCAGTAAAAAAAAAAGATCCCAAAAAAGCGCCAAAAATAGCTGTCCCGTGGGACGACCCCGATAAATGACACGATTTTTAAAGTTGTAATGTTTTTGTTAAAAGCTCTGAAACGTGGCGCGAAATTTGACGAGTATATTGGGATTTATTTTAACTTTGTTGTAGGCGAAAAGCAGTTAATTGTTAAGGGAGCTTTCCAGTGTGAAATTTTCAAAAAATCGATTTTTTTTTTTGCTTTATCGAATAGTATACACTCTTCCGAATATTCCCTGAAATTTTCATGCCGAAATTCAGATTATTTCGGTTACTGTACAGCATTTCTTGGAAGAAGGCAACGGAGCGCTACAGCTGCCGCGTCGGCTTTGAACGCGTTTTTCTCGAAACAGCATTTTTCAAAACGGTGTCCAACTTGGAGGGCAGAGTTTTAAAGCTATCGAGTTGAATTTTTTACACAATATTCTTAACGTCATTGTTTATCGTGCTATGGAAGCTTTTTTTTTTGACATCTTCCTATTTTTTTGTAAAAAAAACTGCCAAAAAAAATGCTAAAATCGATACTTTTTGTTCAAACCGGCGCCATTTTTGCAAAAAAAAAAAAAAAAAGAAGCCTCCATAGCACGAAAGCCAATTATATACCGATCAATAATCTTTTTGTGTTTTTTGTTTCAGATCAAAATTGTGACCCCCAACGTGGACACCACATCCAAGTGCATTTTCTGCAACAATTGTTTCATCATTTTTATAGATATTAATTAATAAATAAATCGATCTTTAAAAAATTGTTTTGTATTCTTCAATACCCAATTAATATACAAAAAAAACCAGACCGATTAGATTATTTTTTCTTTAAAAAAAAAATCGCGAAAAACAGCGATTTTTCGGGCTGTCACACTGGAAAGCTCCCTTAAATATTCAGATTCGTGAAAGGAATACCTTAAGGAGGTACGATCACTACTACGAATCCTACTTTCGAATTTGAAATTGCATTTTTTTGAAGTATAAGTATCTGAGAATATGTCCTGAAAATTCCAAGTCGATCCGAACAAAATTGACTGAGATATGAGCGTTGAAAGAGAAGAATCCGTTGTGTAAACGACCGGCTAATTGAAACTTTAAACGCGTTTTTCTTAAAATGGCATTTCTGAAGTCGGTGACCAAGATTACTCGAACACTAATGAACCGATCTTCTTGAAATTTTGCAGGCTTATTTAATACATAAAAATGTAGTCTTTAATCGTTCGATTTTTTTTTCGAAAAAAATGGCCGTTTTATAGCCAAGAAACGGCCGTTTTTTTTCGTTAAAATCGAACCATTAACTTTGACTGTCCGCCATTTTGTGAAAAATGAATATTTTTTAAAATCCTTCGATTAAAGACTAGTTTATACTTATATTTGACTAAATCCATCCGCATTTTTTTCCAGATGATCCACTTCGCCGCAATGTTGGTCACCGCAAACCGTGTATATAAAAACATTATTTCATTGACGGCCATTTGCCACTAAACAATGTAATATTTTTCAATAAAAAAATTACTGAAAGTTCTTCAAGATGTGTTCTTTAAGATGGTATATTGATCGATTAAAAAAGTTTGGTAGTTTTCTTTAAAAAAAATTCATGAAAAAGGCCTTTTTTGCGCTACAAGTGGGGGTAACGCCTTAAGATTAATAAACTTGAGTCACCTCGTTCGCCTCGTAATCCTTTATTTTGCTGAGAATACAACACTCCCTTATCGTATTCTCGTCCCAGGCCTTGAAATAATTAAACGTTATCAGCGCATCCTGCAGTACGTTCCAATCGCGCAGGAGAATAGTCTTCAAGATACGATCGAAATCCGTTTTGACAATGTAGAAGAGATCGATCGGGGCTGCGCAAGATAAAACGATCGGACGTTATCTCAAAGCGTAGAACACGCTGTGACGAAAGGTCGAGTGAAAAATTTTTTACGTTGAAAAATTATTCGAATGCATACTTTTACTCGTGACGGTGGTTGTTCTTGGGATCGAATGTAGCAATGCTATCTCTCCGAACATATCGCCCGGTCCTATCGTACCGATCTTGACCTCCGTGATATCCCCTTCGATACATTGAATCGATAGTTCATTTAAATCGCTCCCGCTCTTTCTCCCTCTTTCTCTTTCGCTCTCCATCGATCTATCTCCTTCTCTCTTTCGCTTACACACATTCAGACACACCTAAATCATTTGCACTCGTTACTCGACACTTTTGCCTGGCTCGGGAATTTCGAAGAGTCGACCTCGAGTCAGCAAGATCTTGGGAAACTTTGGCACTGAGTTTGCAGTTGAAATTCCGGTGGGATTTTTCACTTCTCCCTCGCACGTTCAATCCCTCGTTCGTTCAACAACCATCTTTACCGATTGATTACCAAGCAACTTTAAGGGGTTATGCCTAGTTGTTAAAGTAAAAAAATCACTTTTTTCAAAGTCACGAGATTTTCAAAGTATGTCATATAATAAATGTTCCCTGAAAATGTTAAGGTGGTCGTATCAAAATTGACAGATTTATAGGCTGTTATGTTGACGCCCGTCGGAACGCGTGGAGCGTCGTTCAAAACTTCAATCGCTTTTTTTTCTCGAAAGGGGCCATCCGTATATTACGTCCTCAATTTTTGCTGACTTTATACCCCCCCCCCCCCCCCCAAATCATAATATTCTCCTTATCGCCATAATCCAATTATCATTGCGGTCATTTGACGATCAGCCCACCCTATTTTAAAATGGCGTAATTTACGGACGGCTCCAAAGTTACAAGTAGAGCATGCAATATCGGAAGATTTTCAATTTCGAAACTGAGTTCCCATACTGGTGACCGAGTTCCAGAATTCCGGAAGTGGCAACTATATAACTGTTTCCGCTTTCTAGCAAAAGAAAGAAGGTTTGTATTACGAATCAACCGAAATTTATAAAATCAGTATTTTGAAAATTTATAATTAAACATGTTTCATCATATTTCTCCAATAATATCCTACTTGGACATTTTCACCAATAAAACCAACACACTAAAACTATAGAAATATTAGGTGCAGTAAAAAGAAATCCATTATTTTTGCCTTCAATTTCATGCAAAGATAATGGATTTCTCTTTGCTACACCTAATATTAATGAAAAAAAAAACATACTATAATTATGAATCCACACACTCTGTAGTGTTTAAATTTTCATTACAGAATGAGATCAACGTAGCAGAATAAATAACATCGAATAATGAATATTTGGCAATAAACTGAAATCAACAACTTACTTATACAATAATTATTTTTATGCGCGCCCTAGTTACAACTAGGCATAACTCCGAGTGGCTAGGATGTTTCACTTTTTTGGATCACTAGTTTGAATCTGTCGGTTGTCGAAAAACGATCGTTACCGATTTATCAAGCAGCAGGTTGATCGCAAACTTGTTCGACGCGATCGATTGTGTTTGGGTTCGTTTTTATTTTTATTCCATGTCACGCAAATCCGTTCGCATTTGTTCGACTTTATCACTGACTCACCAGTTCGACTTACCGGTTACGGGATCCGTAACTGTCTTGGTCAGGAGAACTTCCCCCATCACGATATAGTAGAGCGACTGCGCGGGGTGTCCCTGACGTACTATAACCCTTCCTGGACCTAAATATTGATACCGACAGACAGCCGCAACCGATTGTTTCAGATTATCCGGATACTTTCTGAACGCCCGAAGTGTCTTGAGCAGATTCAGTATGTGCACTTTTTCTTCTCTCGTTCTGCGGGACACTTTTGTCAAAAGGGCCGATCGATCCTGCGGAAAAGTCATGTTAAGGGGGGGTAGATTTTACGCCAAGATTTTTTCTCTGATTTTCATGATTTTTTTTTTAAAGAAAGATTTCTTAACCCTTTTTTTACTGAGAGTGTCAGCTGAGAAAATCTGAGAAAAATCAGCAGTGTTTTCCTCGCCTAAAGGTATCTCCCGCCCCCCTTAATAAGAAAAGGAACGTCCGCCAATTGGCGACTCAACGTGTCGTACAAACCTCCATGGTCAATCCCTTTTTCTCGCGCGACTTTCGCCGTTGTGCCATTTTGACATTCGCGGCGACGTCGTCACCGATTTCCTCCGGCAACGCGTCATCACTCGATATCCAATCAACGTACTCAATAACACGTCTCACCGCCGCGCGAAATAAATATCGGCCACGGAGCTTTCCTACCTGTGACGTAAAGGCGCTAATGAACGACGTTCATCGTGACAAAAATCTTTTTTACAATGTCATTGTATGCGGCCACATTTTTTTTAAATTTCTTTACTCACGAGTGATCTTTCCTTTTTCAATTTTCCACTTATGTCACCAAGTGCGACGCGCAATGAACTTCTTCTTCGCATTTTTTTTTTTCTTCAAATTGTATCGAATTACGATATTTCGATGAAAATTTTGAGATCACGGGGAATTGCTGACAACTCGCGAACGTATTAAGCAAACGACAGATAGCTTCCGTTATGTTTTGTCAATAATATCGTATCCACGGAGCTTTGGTGCGAGTCGATCGGATAAAGAGGCAAGAGCTTTTGAGGTCACTCGTCAATTTGACGTTGTAATCATTGTTATTTTTATAATCGTCACATCTTTTATAATAATTATTACTAATCTTGTTTCCATTCTGTTTATAATTATTTTTTTCAATCGTCGTCATTATTCTTGAATCCATGACTATTATTATTTATAATTGTCATCAATAATGTTGCATTGATCATAATTTCATTATTATTTCGATAAATATGGCGATGATAATCGTTTTTCAAGTATACGAACATACGATAGACCTCTTAATCATATAAAGGTAATCCATTTCCCTGGGGGACAATAGGAAATCTGCGATTGATAGGCAGAGCAGGGGCAGGAGGGGTGGTTGAAACGGATAAATGAAGATTTGGAACGAACCGCACCGATAACCCTTTTTGTGCGGAATATATCTGAAAAAATTTAACTATATTTTCTCCCTTGATTATTTAGCCTCCAACGCTATATTTGCATAATGCCAAACAATGATCGATAATCTATCTGTATGTCCATCATCTTTTGGATCATTCCGGTCATCTCACCATAGCGCCATCTACCAGATGTCCATGAACTACCCAGTAAACGTTTGAACAAATCGGAAATATTTTACCGCGCGTTTGATCACGGTTACCGTCCTCGTGTAAGAACGAATCTGATCATACCAACCGCCGGTAAAGAAGGAATCTGACACGGATAATGTCGTCTGAGCGACACTATTTAGCGAATCGGAGCGTTGCTCGTAGTCGTTGCAGTTTTCCACACTACTGTACTTTCGGTCCTCTTTCTGTTACTATGTTATTCCTATAAAGTTACTATAAGTTACTACTTTCTGTAACTAAAAAGTTACTGTACTCTAGCCACTATTCCACCATATGCTAGGAAAGTGAGTGCCAAAAATCTAACCAAAATAAAAAGACCTTGTTTTACTATAATTTTCACACCAAATACGCGGACTGTAATCGACCGAGCGTTATCGATCGATCTAAAGTCACCGAATGTCTTTTGCAATTTTAAGACGGAATGACACCCGACGCGAAACTTCGATGCGGCCCCGGCTTCCGACCGGTAGGACAGAACTCAATCGAGCTTCTGCGCCCCACCGACGGATGTCACCGCGCGCGTTCGTCGCCGCGCGCGTGGAGACATTGCGTCTCGCCTTCCGCGGGCCTCGACACGCTACGCAACGCATGTGTGCGTGCGTGTCGGTGCACGTCTACACCACGGTGTGGAGAGACGTGATTGGCGCTGCCACGGGCTTCGATGCGCCTCGCTGCAGACCACGAGGCGAGCGCCGCGCGCGGAATTCTCGTGAACTGAGCACGTCGAAGTTCGGGCGACATTTGCTCGCAATTATCAACAATTACACGAAAAATCTAGATTACCACTTTTCTCCTAAGATATGCAACGAAGTGCAGTGATTGAGAGCTCAAATTGTTCGTTTTTTATGTGGCTACGCCGTCTAGCTTTTCTCTAAGTCGTGACATTAGCCAAACATCTGATTTTTCATCTTTTCGGTCTCGAATTCCGCATGATAAGCCAGTCTACGTTTTTTTTCTCAAATTCAAAAAATTTGAGGGGCTGGAAGCTGTTCGTCTATCTATTTGACGTCGTTTGGCAAAGTTTCGACGGGATCTGAAGAGCCGTTTCAGAGATTTTTGGGTATCTATAATTCTGTTCTACCATACCGACCGCGATGAGGTGTCATTCCGTCTTAAAGCTGCTAGTTGGTGAGTTGGCCCATACCCTTTTGATTTGGCAGAACGATATTATCTTTCAAAATAAACTTTTGAAAGATAAAGTATGTTTCGAGGCTCACTTCGGAGGGATAAAGAACAGGCAATTATAATCATGTAAGCGTTTAATCAATTGCACCGTTTAAAGAGTTGCGCGAATGAGTTTCCGAAATAAGGCGAGCCACATTTTTATCCCATTATTATTTTTATTCATATTTAGGTAAATTATACACGGAATGGTCATACGACCGTAAAAAATTGGACAACAGAAATCTCAGATTGCCCGTTCAGTGTCGGTAGGTCAGCTTCACAGAGGTGAAAACATTCCTTCAAGTGTATCTAGCTTCACACGATTGAAACTCGGCAAGGCTGCCAACCTCCGAGAACGAACAAGAAGTAGCTGCATCATTTTCGATCGCCGTAGCCGAAGTTGACAGAATAGCGCAGCAATTCCTAATATTCGAAGAAAAATAATCGTAACAAAACATCAAAATGGTAAGTGAATCGGGGCAATAATCGTCCCGCGAATCTCGACGGTCTTGAAGTTTCGTAACTGCGATTTGAGGGCCATAACAGAGGTTATGTCTATGAATTGAGTATCGTGTCAGGACTCTTCACGCTTTCCGGCTTCGAAAGCGGGCAAGTTTATTTGATTACCGGACGATTTATTGGCAGAGTTTTGGACTACCAGCTGTAAAAGCCAAGGCGGCCGTCAATCCTCACGACTGCGATGTCCAGGATTTGAATTCTTACGGACTGCCGAATCCCATGGTGGCGGGGTGAGTACGCTGCGACTTCCAATGACGCTGGTCGAGGCAGACGCTTGCACAGTTCCTAGTCGATTTACGGCTGATGGTAATCATGGAGATTCTATGAGATACGTAAAAATACACGAATCGTTATTTTCACAGGCTAGCGGCAACCCGACCCAAAATTGGCTTTGTTCACCCTCTCGAAAATTCAGAGCAGAATGTAATTTTTTCAAAATCTCTTTTCTTCCATTTCAATCACAGCTAGACACCTTTCTTTGAGTGACGTCCTTAAGGGAGAGATACCTTTGAGCGAGAAAAACATCGCCAATTTTTCATGATTTTGTTTAGGAAAGATTCCTTTACCATTTTTGAGAATTAAGGCGTTAGCTATGACAGAGTCTTACAGCAAGGTTGCCACCGGTTGCAAACTTGCAAGCATTTGCAAATTTTAGAGAATGGAACACATTTACAAAAAGATATCTGCATTTCTCCCATAATTTCTGTAGAAGTTGGATTACAAAAGTTTGTTCTTTTAATTTTCGCAAAAACAATTCTCATCAACTAAAGGCAGAAATATTATCAATATTTTCACCAAGCTTCAGCTCCATCGGCTTAGAACTTTTTGAGTAATCGTGCACGCCGATTTCGAAAATGCAGTTTTGAGAAAAACTTGTTTAAAGTTTACGCCCGCTTCGAATCCGAGCGGTGAGCCACGGCGACGACGGGCTGTAACGTCTTCGTATTGAAAGGTCTTCGTATTCCGCTTTGAAACTTGGGAAAATATTCTACATTTATAGTTCCATCGTTCGAAGAAAAAAAGAAATCGTTATTTGATCGTTGAAAATGTAGATTTCGCCTTAAACTTGAAAAAAGCCCAGAGTCTGTAACGATACGGCTGTTCCTGTTTTGTTTTATCATGTTGCTGGTTTGTTTCGTCATCACGGGCGCGTGACACTCGCCCATGCTATGCTGCTACGAACGATGTGTGATATAACGCCTCAAAAAAATATCAAACTGAAAAACAAGGAGATGTAAAACAATTATTCGAGCTGCGTGTCATTAACAAAGTCGAACGTCAACAAATTGCGAATATAGTAAAGTGACATTTAGTGTGAAAGGTTCCGATTTCGATTCGAGTTTGTCGCCTTTCACGCCGCATGCCCTAAGAATTTTTATAGATTAATCAATTTAAAAAAAAAACGCCGTAACAGCTTAAAGTAGTAATAAAAATGCCCGGAGGCTCAAAAACGGTGACGAAGTCTTTCCATTTAAAAAAAACACGAAAAACAAATGTTTTCCTCGTGCGAAGATATGGTCCCCCTGACCGGTGTTGAAGTTTCGTTGGGACGCAACGAAACTTCTGATTTTTTCAATGCTCGCCAAGGAAAGGTGCGATCTGTGTTTCGAGGTTGCAAATTATTCGCACATTCTGACTCGCGTTTACTCTTCACAGTTCCACAAGAACAGATTGCAGCGAGAAATGGTAATGATGAGGAACATCCAAGGACTCCACGCTCCGATACGTCTAGCGATGGAGCTGAACGTCGCGAACAAAATCGGCAGACTGCCGTTCTTGTCCTCGTCGAATGTGATGAGGGACGTTATCCTTGGACGCGATGAGGAAATCGGGTAACGCGAAAAAGCGAATAATTTCACCCGTCCGTTGTTCGTCGACGATTTTCTTCATGCTTCCTTTTACCTGCCCTTCTCAGATTCGAAGACATTCTGAATACCGCCGAGTTCAGGGAACAAATGGGACAGCCCCATGCCGTGGTGGAGAAACACATGCGCATTCTGTAGATCACGGTTTGACGATTATATTTTTTAATTTACGCCAATGTTCGGAAAACGAAATAAAAACGACCGTTCGCCTCGGTGAAGTATTTGGGCCGTGAACTCTTCGCGTCCTAAATCGGCGAGGAATAAACCAAATAGGCCATTTTCCGATTAGTGGAATAATAATTATCTCGGAAAGAAAAATTTACATTGAAAAAAGTCAAACTATCTTTCGTTGCGTTTGTTTCGCCTAATGATGGTGAAGTTTTCTTCGTTGGAATGCAATGAGAATAGGTTTTTTTTTTTTTCATTCAATTTTTGTCTAATGTCCACTGCAAGGCAAATTTTCGTCGACGGATTTAGGCTGCGAAAATTAACAAGATTTTTTCGGACCGTTATGTGAGATCGATAACCAAAATCCACGGAGAAAGATTCTGAACAATAATAAAGGTTAAAATTACTAGAGATCCGTGACGGCGATTCGCAGAAAAGACTTTGAACAATTACAAAAATGAAGATCTGCTGAAATCTACGACCTAGATCATATTTTTATAACGAACTTTGGCTGAACACAAAAAAATGGAAATTTCGAGAGAACCGCAATCGAAATCGGCAAAAAAGGATTTCTGACAGTAAAAATAGAGAAATTCCGAAATGAGAAACATTTTTTCTTGCATACCAACAAGGGAAAAATGTCCACGCCATTTTCACTGTAAGGATTTTATTTCTCAGTAGTCGATACATCGAAATCAACTTTTTCTCACCTCATCGGGGAAAAAAGTACTTCGTCCCCGGTTTAAGGAGGTACGATTACTTCCACGGGGTCAAAAAAAAGTCTGAATTTTCTAAGTTTACTTATGTTGATCATTCGTATTATCGATTATAGTGTGCCAAATGTGAAAAATGATGAATTTATTGCACGAGAGCAAATAAAAACTGAAAAATTTGATTGTCAACGACTCGGTAGTAATCTTCGCAATAATAATATTAACATATCCACCATAAAATCGGACTAAAAAGGCAAAAAAAAATCAGCCGGAAACGTATTAAAATAGGCTTGAATTACCTCAGCGGAATTAACACGATAAGCAGAATATAATTATACATATTATTGATACGTGATAAATGATAAAACTCCATAAATTGTCGTTTGCATATTTTGTGGCGGCTTCTATTCAAATTAATTTCAAAACAAAGTTGGGTTATGTTCGCCAAACGCATCAGCTGTTACTCGCGACGTTGCTAAGTCTGTGGGTACTGTTTCGACGTTCTGACCATTTTCAACCGGAAATTGAAACTTTCTTGTAATGTAGTGCTTCAACTACACGGTGAAGATTGATTTTCTTATTTTTGACATTATCTATTATATCTAATCTATCGAATTTCAGTTTTCCAACGGGTTTAGTTGGATACGTGAGCAGAAAAACCACGATCACCGCACTTCCGGTTGAACGTCTCCATAAGACGACGTGCTTCGGTAACTCAAAGTGCTCGACTTTGCAGTTTTATCGCGAAAAAACTAAACGGTCAAAATAGCTCAAATTTTGGCAATAGGCGCATAAAGTATTCGTCAAAATCATATAAAAATTTCAAATCCAAAAGTTGGATTCGTAGTAATGATCGTACCTCCTTAAGGATTTCATATATATTTATTCTTTCATCAAAAATGAGAGTGATTTTTTTTTTTCGTTTTATCCATCCTCAACTCAAAGATCCGGCCAAACAATATCGCCGATCCTTATTCTACATATCTTTTTCACTTCCTCCATACTCGTCGCGAGTTCGCTCTCCCGCGAATTTTTCAATCGTGCCTCGATCCCCGCCAGTATAGTTGGCACTCGATTTTCACGGGCGCATATAACGAACGGAAAACGAAACTTTTCCTTGTAACTGAAAACGCGAAAAAGCCGAAAAGTCAGCGAGGAAAAATACTAAAAACGCGTTAGGGTGTCATACAATGACGTGTGACGTGTGGCAAACTCACAAATAGTTGAGATTGTTGAGAGTTTGCCGCTCCTCTTTTGTCATTCTATCGAGACCGGCGCTTCGCTGCTCGTTCTTCGACTCTGCCGTCAAGTTTCCTTCGTCGCACAACTTTCCCGCCAAATCTGGATGTTTCACTAAGATCTGCGCCTTATCTGCATCACGCATGAATTTCGGAAACTTATCAATCATCGCTCATTAGTCGCATAAATCGTAATATTCGATTGAGGCCTTCTTCATCTTTCGGCAATTTTTTAATATATTTTCTTCACAATATAGGGTAATCAGAGCAGCGAATGGACGAAACTTAATTTATATTCAAAGTAAGCAACGAATACGAATTATCGATAAAAATTCGCATCACTAGAATTTAGCAAAAAAAATCACAGGTGTTAAAATCGATTTTCCAGTTTGATAACAAAATTTTGGGCCATACGGAATTTTTCTAGTTTGTGGTACTTGCACACGGCGCAACTTACAACGAACATCACTTGAGGTAGTCCTATCGCTTCACACTAGTCATACCACTGATCATATCTGAGACCTGTACAATTTATATTTTCAACATATGCAAAAAAAATTGTAGCAACTAAAATGTTCCATCTGTAAACTGCTTAATGGTTGTTCACATTTAATTAGAAAAATGAAATTTGCTGACGCTGAAATTTTACCGAGACGATTGTTAATATATTTCGTGAAAGTCAAAAATAAAATTACGAAAATCCTATGAATTGAAGTCTGGCGATAGGACTACCTTAAGTGTTCGCCTCCGATTTTGTTGAAACTCACATATGTGATAAAGCATTGAAAACTAATAGACACGCATTTTTTTTATATGTGGAAAAACGTTTTTAGGTGAGGGAACGACCCTTTTAAAGAATTTGTTATTTCTCTGTCGAAAAAAACCTCGGTAGTTTTTCGAGAAAGTCGCGTTAAGATGCAAAAAAAGTTTTGGGTATTTTCTACGAAATCGTGACAACAAATATAATGCTCATATGTATAAGAATATTATAGATTTTTGCAACAGTTATCTCCAAATCTAGTATTTAATGAAAATAAATAATAAATAGTTAGCCTTTACAGCTTTCACCTACGATACACGTCCATGTACTGGTAATTTCGTCCATTCACTGACCAATTGGTCACTTACCTACTTATTTATCAATACCTCCGATATTATTTGTTGCAATTACGTCGGATATTTTTTAAAATTCTATCAGAACAAAATCTTTAGCTATAACAATTAAACGATTAGTTTGTGTATTTTCACTTTTCAGTCCATATGAATACTACACTATCGTTATTCGTCCATTCACTAGTTTACCCTCGTAACAGTTTTGTTTTGGCAACAAAGAATAAAATATCGATATTTTGCATTATCCCCATATATAACAATAGTAATTATGAAGCACACAAAGAAAAAATCCCTGTTACCACCGAAATTGTTGATTCTCAGGGAGCCAACGAAATATTGAGATGAAACACTAAAATATTTGATCATTTCGAGTCCTCGTTGATCCAATGAAATGAATCATTCCTAAAATATCCTGACCTTCCATTTTTTTCAGTAAATAATCCAATCGCGTCCCCCGATAACTTTTTTTCCGCGATCTCCTAATTATTGATATTAATTTGATAATTGATAATTTCATTGATAATTGATAATTATCAATTTAATTGACAATTAAATTGATAATTTAGTAGGACAATGTTATCGAACTCGGTTTTTTTTCGCTATTCGCCAAACAGATTGGCATTTGCATACCAATATCCTCGAGTCCGTCCAAATAATGGTCAAACGCTATTTTGAGGTCTTCGACCAGTTGGAAGGGCCTTCTCGCGGCTGCATACCGTGATGCTTCGGGACAGTGCTCCACGACGTTACCGAATAACCATTCAAATTGTTCAACTGCGAGAGCATTCACCTCACCGATGCTCAATATTCCGCTCAATTTTGTACTCATTTCGAACGTATTCTGAAACGAGACGGTAATAGACCTTGCAGACACTGGTTACGCATTATCGATCGTTTACAATATTATATCGGAAAAATGGTGAATTATTTTCGCACGTCAGAAATCGTGGCGAATTTAACATTTATATTCTATCTAATAAATGTTATATTTATACATACGTGTTTTTTTTATATATTAACGTGATATACATACCTATATGATATAAATGCAAATATGTGTACCTACGTATTTTGTTCGCCACTTTTTCTCTACGGGCCCAAGGATATTAAATTCCTTTTATATATTTTTTCATATTGTTTTTCTTAGGTCTACGTAACATTTAATCTTCAGGACTTGCATTCAAATTTTGCACTCTTTTAGAATGGTTTTGCAGTTTTATTATTAGACGTAATTTGTAGTTAGAGATTTGTTGTATTAGCTGGTATACGTGCATACCAACAACGTTATCATAAATTATATAAACACGGACCTCGATTTATGAAGTGCACATCGTAGAGTGCCAATTTTACGTTGGGCAAAAAAACACGCACCGGAGTGTCCCTATTTTCATAGGCAATGGCACGATTTTTACCCAAGGTTACTTGAAGGAACAGGCGTAATGGAAAGACAAATAAATTCGATCTGTTCTCTGCCAGTTATCGTTGTTCTGTGAAAGTGAGTAATATTAAGGGGTAAGGCCACTGTAAATTTTTTGAAAAATCGATTTTTTTTATTGGCTTAAAAAATAGTTTTCGCTAATAAAAAATAGTTTAAAACGCGTTTTTCTCGAAACATGGTTTTTCAAAATGGCACGCAGCATAACTCGAACAATTTTCATTTTTTTTACTTGAAATTTTAACCAGATGTGAACATTTACATTATCTTGAGAATGTCGATCGGAATTTTCAAGAACTTTATTTATTGATTTTTTATTAACAAAAAATTTGCCGTTTTTTTCGTCAAAAATCAATTTTTTTTTTCAAACGCACGCCAAATCCACAAAAATTGATACTTTTTAAAATCCGATCGACATTCTCTAGCTATAGCCCTCTAGATTAATGGTTTTTTTTTTTTGTTCTAGATTCAAAAGTGCACCAGTGGTGCTGCGTGCCGCGGAGCCCTGGAAGCAAAACATGTCCCGGGAAGATAGCTGTGGAACCGCCATTTTGTTTTTTTTTACTGTAAAAAAATTTAATAATAAAGTTTAATGTATGCCCGATAACACCATTAAAAGTTTTTTTTTTCAAATACCTTCAATTTCGGGAGCAAAAAATTAGTGAAAAAACCTTTTTTTTTTGGGCCGTTACAGTGGCCTTACCCCTTAAGGCATTAGGCCACAATAAGGGTATAAAATCATGTGCGAATTTAACAATTTTTTTTGTACGATCAAGTGTTTCGCCACCTTAAATAATCGCGTAACCGAAAACACAAATATAAGGATTTAAACAACACCAAATAGTCGTAAGACAAATAATTGTTAATCACCGAGGATCTCAGCACACATGTTTGATCAAGGAAAAGCCAAAGGCAAGCTGTAACCAAATGCAAACAAAAGAACACTGAATGAAACTACTTACTTACTACTCACTAAGTGTTTCACTCATCGAATTAATCACACATCTATTTAGTACGAATATCAAGCTGTTAGAAAAAATATATTTTTTTTTTCGCTGTACAAAATGACCAACTACGGATATTTTTGACGTAGAACAAAAAACAAAAATTCTCGTTAATCTACATGAGAATACGTACGGAATAAAAAAAATATTGTTTCATTCAAAAGTTGTAGGTATTTCAACTTAAGAAATGAATTTTTAGTGAAAAATTTCGTTATAACTGCTCGTAAAATGAAAAGTTTTAGATTAATCAGAAATTCTCTACGTATTTCTATGCGAAATGCAATTAGGAACATAACTTTTAAATTTGAAGTAAATCGAGTGAAAATTGTTGAAGTTATTTGTCACGCCAATTGGAAAAAAGCTGTTTCGAGAAGTTTCGAGTAGTGGGTCATTTTGTACATCGAAAAAAAATATGTATATTTCCTCACAGCTTGATATTCATAATAAATAAATGTGTAATTAATTTTATGAGTGAATTACTTTTTCATACGAAAAAAAATTGGCCTTAAAAAGCGCGGAAAACCAAAATTCCGATTCGAATGAGGAAACTCATCGCTGGGGATCAGAAAAAATGTCTACCCAATCGGGAAATTGGAAGAAAATATGAAGTAAGTGAAAGTGCAGTGAGGAAAATATGTGAGAAGTTTACCAAACTTGGTGTCGTAGCGGATGAAGACGGACGTGGAAGAAAAAGAAAGACGAGCTTGTTCGATGATCGTAGAATTATCAAGGAAACAAAAAATTCGATTATCACCAGCCGCGTGATTTTAGAAACCACAGGGCTGAACATTTGCGATCGTAGAGTGGATAGAAGACTGCGAGGAACAAAACTAAAAAATATGTTTTGCACAGCGTCGCCCTTCGATTCGGAAGGAAAATAAAATCAAGTGCCTAAATATCGCAAAAAACTACGTTGGTAAACCCGTAGAATTTTATTTGAAAAAGTTATCTGGAGTGATGAGAGCAAATTTGATTTCTTCGATTAGAGCAGCGGCCACGTGTGGTTCAAGCCCAGAAAAAGCTTCGTGAAAAAAATGTACAGAAAAACGTTAAGGATGTTGAGTCCCTATGAAACATGTTAATGTTAATTGTTCAATAAATAGCTTCTTAATCGTCATGAAATTTTTACACGACCTCCTGAATACTTCATGTAAAAACATACCAAATTTTCAGAATTCCATCATCATTACTTCAACCTCCTTAAGGGTTGAAATAAAAAATGATAAGAAAATTCTGAAAATTTGGTATGTTTTTGTATGAAGTATTTAAGAGGTCGTGTTAAAATTTCACGACGATTAGGAAGCTCGTTATTAAAAAATTAACATTTTGTTAAGAACAATTTTTAAAAGAAATAAAAAAAAAATTATCAATAAGCTTCGTTTTGTTTCCGTTGCTTTCAGTATATTGTAGATATTATAAAATTAAGAGGTAAAAAAAAACTTATTGCAAAGTTACATCAGTTTCCATAAAACAACATTTAATTTGTGAATGTTAATTGTTCAATAACGAGCTTCTTAATTGTCGTGAAATTTTTACACGACCTCTGAAATACTTCCTACAAAAACATACCAAATTTTCAGAATTTCATCATCATTTGCGATTTGGGACTCAACATCCTTAAATTCCGAGACGGCTGCGTATCAGTTTGGGGCCGTTTTGGGTGGTAAGAAATGGGATATTTAGTTGAAATCAACGGTCCGGTTATAGCAGAAATTTATATTGATATTGTGGATGAAAATTTAGATGAATCTCTGCTCTGAAGGTTGGTCTACGGGATGACTTTATTTTCCAACGTGACAATGACCCAAAGCATACCACTCGCAAAACAGTGGTTTTTTCGTTCGTCACGGATTAAAGTTCTAGGCTGACCAGCGCGATCGCCAGATTTAAATTCTATAGAAAATCCATGATCAACTTTAGACCGAAAAGTTGACACGGACGAAAGTGACGAGAAGTGACGAATGGAAAAAAATACTTTTTGAGATTCATTGCACAGCGTGGAATGCTATAGACAGCAGCACATCCACAACCTTGTGGGAAGTATGCCGCGGCGTTTACAAGCTGTCATTCAAGCAAAAGATGCTGACACAAAGTATTAGGTAAGAATACGATCATATATTTACGCTTTTTGTCGTAGGCCTACTTTTTTATCCAACGTAAAATTGATATCCTACAAGTTTCACTTAATTTTACACGACTTTCGAAGATTTTCGATATAATTTCTGTAAAAACATAGAAGCAGTCTAGTCTACTTTCCTCTAGACTGCTTAATGCCTATTCTCTTTATCATTTTCATGTACATATTAGCACAAATATCGAAATTACACGGGTGCGTACTTTTTTTGTTGAGTACTGTATGAACATAATATATGAATACAATGAATATATTAATTTATATTAATTATAAGCAAACAGATCGTATACAGTTATGGCATTAAAAAACTTACGAGTAACATGTGCCAGACAAGATTGCAATTTGTAATTTTTTGCTCGCCCGGCTCTTCGGTGCTCAATTACGCGTAATTCAATTGACAAGTCGAGTGTGTGCCTCGTTCGACCTAAACGTTCGAATGAAACATAAGAATTACACTTCGGCGGGTTCACAAGATTATCGTCCCTTATCAGGCGATATTTACAGGAAGAAGAAAAAAAATTAAGTGCGTACCCGAGGCAACTTTCACAATTTTATTTTTGATACGAACCGTACAGAATGTCCGGAACATGTACGAGTGGAAAAATGGTAAAGGCCAGAAAAATAGATATAGAGGTTTTCCCTTCCCTCGTTATCGGCACTCGCCAGTTCGACGAGTGTTCTTGCATAAGACACTTCGACAAAGTTACATTTGCCTGAGCAGCGCGTAACGCAATGTTACATTCTATTGCGGAATGTTTTGTTATCTTGGTGACAGTCAACCTAAAGATGGAATGATTCCTCATCGCGGTCGGTATGGTAGAACAATTATAGATACCCATCAATCTCTGAAACGGCTCTTCAGATCCCGTCAAAACTTTGCGAAACGACGACAAATAGATAGACGAACAGCTGTCTGGCCCTCCAATTTTCTGAATTTGAGAAAAAAACGTAGATTGGCTTATCATCAGCTGATCTACGTTTTTTTCTCTCAAATTCAGAAAATTTGAGGGGCAGACAGCTGTTCGTCTATCTATTTAACGTCGTTTGGCAAAATTTTGACGGGATCTGAAGAACCGTTTCAGAGATTGTTGGGTATCTATAATTGTTCTACCATACCGACCGCGATGCGGTATCATTCCGTCTTAAAGTGATAGGAAAAAGATGCGAGAGAGGGACAGCGATATTCAAACAGCCGATGGCGGCAGTGCGGGACGGAGGGAAAATTTGATCCACACGTGACATTTTCCAAAATTGAATATGAGGATTTGGCGATTTACATTAACGAATTTTGTTGAGAATTTTTTTTTTTTTAATTGCATGCTCGATAGATAACAATTTGTTCGCACCAACGTAAGGTAATGTTGATCTTTGCTATGCCGGCGGTCGATAAGCAGCCTTTCTATTCCTTTCTTACCGAACACCGGTAATGCATTTGCAGACGATAAAACAGCTATTTTACAATATTCGTATCCGTGACCGATGTGAAATTGACTAATCGATTGACCTGTCGATAAAATTGATCATTCCGAATTTAAATTGCGTTTTTTTTTTCATATCCTCAAATTTTAGGATAAATTCCGTATTTCGCTTATACTAAATTCTAAATTCATCAATTCCGTATTTCGCTTAAATTCAGTGCACTTCTGTTCGCTGTTAAATGCAATTATATTATCGGGTTTGCACATCGGTTCCAAAGTATCGCTTCCGCTATTAAAAATAATAATAACAGTGACAATAATATAAGTGATTACGAAAAAGAAAGTAAAATTCATTTTACACGTTTTCAAATACAGTAGATTGTCAAATATTGCAGAAATAATTTCGCAAAGTGATTCTTGCAGTTTTTCCCACAACACTTTTCATTTGTGCAGATTGGTTTGTAAAATAAGACGAAAATTCTCACCCATATCGAGATTTTGTACTCACGTGTCAGGTTTATATAGCAGTAAAGCACGCTCGTTTTTGTTCATAGCAATATTGCAAATATTAATTTTTGTACTTATAAAAAAATATTCTATCCCACCATATGTTGCTTAACAATAATAACTTATTTTATGACCCAGAAATATTTTTTCAAAAGTCTCTCGTGGAAACACTTGCTTCTGACTATTCAAATGTCCTCCATGGCACTGTTAATCAACTCCGCTATCCCCGAT
The DNA here is from genome assembly GCA_951751655.1 of Ophion costatus. Classification (NCBI taxonomy): domain Eukaryota; kingdom Metazoa; phylum Arthropoda; class Insecta; order Hymenoptera; family Ichneumonidae; genus Ophion; species Ophion costatus. Next base: position 15,783,043 of record OX632366.1, on the reverse strand, counting down.
TAACGTTTCACCCGTTCCCCTTTATCTGACAAGCCTTAAGAAGGTATCGCGCGAAAAATACTTTTCCTGTGAATTTTGGCAAGCACGGTATAAGCGCACACATCATCCACGTCTTTTTAACAATCTTCGCGTCACGTTGAAGCAAGCAGACATTGCGCGCGCGGGATTGATTGCCTTTATATACATACTAGCTTTCCGCCCACAGCTTCGCTTGCGTAAACTCGTGTTAAATGATCCTTAATAAAATGTCCTGGAATGTTTCATTAAGGAATACGTGGAAACGTTAAAGAACATTAATACTAAGTTTCAAGTAAATCTGACCAGATATTTCTTTTACCATACAAACTATACCACCCCTTTTCTCCCCTTAACGGTTGAATTTCGAAAAATCCGTCCTTAAATGGTGCCTACATAATAAAATCAACATGGCCTCCAATTTTCACGTTTCTACATTCAGCGGTTTAGGCTGGGCTATGATGAGTCAGCCAGTCAGTCGAGACTTTGCTGCCTTCTATATATTCCGATTTTCTTCTTGATGTCCAACGTTTATCCTTGCGGGTTTTTACGTATTACCCTTCCCAATCTAACCCTTTTTCATCACTGAGAAACACTTTTCAAGAATATGTGACAGACTACGTGTTCTGTGCAGTAGAAAACAACCTTTTTTCTATATAAGTTATCCCTTCATAACTTGACAGAAAATACGTACTAGTTTTTGAACAATATAATCAGGGGGCTAGGTACAAACCAATGCAGAGAATGTGACAAGCGTGTTATATTGTATAGTAATGTTATGATGGATGCTATGCTTTGGAGCAGTTGTTTTGCTCGTTGTAGCACAAAGCCACGCCCCATATTTTTCATATTTTTCATTTGCATTCATATTTTTCTATTTTCGCAAACTTTCCGCACACCCGAATCTTGCAATCTCGCGTTAAGCTAACGGTACCGATTCTTGAACAGGTCCCACTGTTCGGACAGTACTTCGAATATTTCACTATATTAGGTATATAATTGATAGGTAACGAAAAGTGACGAAATTCATTCTATTCAGTCTTCAACTATTAATTTTTTACTGGAAAATTGTACGCTAACAACAAATTTTAGTAGTCAAATTGACGAGTTATATTAACGAGTCCGCGTCAGTCATGTCATGTAGGCACGTTTCAAACCCGAAGAGCTAAAGTGTTGCGATAATTTGTAATATTAATAGGGGTCTATTTTTTTTAATCAACTTCGTCAAAACAAAAACGTTTTTTTCATAGTTATATATTCGAAATGTGCCCGGAGGGTTACTTCCTTTACTAATATATCGAATTATTGCTTACGGGGGTTGAGTCACCAAAAAATTATGATAATATATGGTCAGTATATGGATGAATGAAAAAGAGTTCTCACGTACCTGTTCAATTTAAACTTTGGCCCTATAAGAATCAAATTTTTCATGTCCGAAAACTGAGACCTCATAATGGTCGGTTATAAAAACGTGTCTGAAAATTGGGTCATGATAGTGTCCGAACATAGGTTCGTAGCACTAACAGCTGTCCGAAAATTTGTACATTTGGTACTATTGAACATTTAAATGTATAAAAATAAAAATATTTAACCTTCCGGCAGTCAACGCATGTGTTTTGAAAACTAGAACTTACGAGCTTGCCGTTAGATCCGGTCATTTTTTTTTAAACGGTCCATAAGTGAATCATAAGTCCTACAATCTAAAGGTGCTCTTAACCGTCCGAGCATTGGTACCGTTACCTAAAGTGAACTTCGAACAAGGTTTGATCCAACTGACGCCATGATTGCATGAATTGCACTACAAATTTAAGATGGACTAAGATGGTTTATTACAGAACTGTCACATGGTGATATATAAGTTTAATGCATCCTCCTCGTCACATTAAGAGCGTACCCAACATCTAACAATAAGCTAGCGAGGAGCACCTCATATTAGTTTCGCAGAAGAGAGGGGGGGTACAACAGTCGATAGACTTAATTTCAGCAGCAGCACCCCCTGCCCTCCGCTGGGTACGCCCGTGCATCACATCACCACAAGAGAAAAACGTCAAAATTGAGTCGTATACTGACGAGACCTCAAAAAACACTGATGTAAACAAGGATTAAATGTCAATGTGAGGTCTTGTGGCGAGTAAGATGGTTTATTACAGAACTGTCACACCGTCGTATAAAGGGTTAATGCAAACTGGTCATCACATCACCAGAAAAAAGAATATTGAGTGTGATACTAACGGGACCTGAAAAACTGTTTGAAATTCGTAGTTGCTGAAGAACCACCTTATGAATGTTGAAGGGCTGTCCTCTGAAAAAACAAATCACATCTCCTCAGACTCCAGTTGACGGATTCAGAGGAGACAAAGTGCAAGGAACTCTCGACGCGTTTGCTTCCCCTTACCGAAGAATTAGTATCAACGCTTCAGCTCTTTCCACGCCAACTTCGCTCAAACAGGCAGACAAGATTTCCAAAAATCGCCATTTCAGAAAGTCAATTGAAAAAACATGCACGCAATTCTACATCCCTAAAAATTAGTAGAAAAAAAAACGATCTTCATTGCAAAGTTTTCCACAAATCAAAGCCTTTAGGAACAATGAAAACAATAATAAATAAAAACCATACGTAACCGAGTCACCAAAACAGGGGATTACACGCGCACGAGACTTCCCCGACCCAAAAAGTACCGCGCCCATCGAGCAGTATCAAATCGATTGAAAAAAAAATGGCGGTAGCGTATGATGAAAATGGACGAAGGTAACGGGCCAAAAATGGGGACGGAGAGGGTACCTGCGAAGACCGGACCATTTGCGCGGTCATGGCATTCTCCTCCGAGTCCATAAGGCGGGCATTCCGTAAAGGATTCCGGGATGCGCGGCCAACAAGGGCGACGTTTTATTACAGTTTTCATCCGCAGATTAGCCCCTTTGGAACCATCGATACTCTCGATGCCCGAGGAAACTTTATAGCCCCCCGTCGTAAAAAGTATCTATTTGGTGTTTTCGTTCGGTTATTCAAGGGAGGTGGGAGAGGGCGACAGAGAGGGGGGAGATAGGATACATCGGGTAAGACGAACAAAAAGTAGCAACCGTGAAGACCCGGAATTTCTCGGTATATATTTATAACAACACGACGTATGTGTGTGCAACTAGGACAGAGAATAGATCTCTTTTTTCTCTCTCTTTTCCGCCCCCCCCCTCTCTCTCTCGTAAGATCGTGCGAGTAACGTTCGAGTTTAAATTCCCTCACTATATACACGTACCTTTTATGCATGGCTCCAATCACGCACGTCTCGCCGACTCCAGCCAGAATCCTTTTCATCCTTTTGGCCGGACACAGCCAGTCCGAGACTCTTTCCTCTTGTATACGTATATCTCCGTCGCTTTATTTCATATACAGACGAAACTGGCTCCCGATCGTTACTTCGAATCCTCGGCATTCTTCTCGTCTTCTTCTTCTTCATCATCAACTTCTTGTTCCGCGATGCAACCGAACGATAGCGAAGCCCGATGAGAAAGGCCCTGCATCTCTCTGTCTCTCTTTAAAGAGGCTTCTCTCTGGTTCGATCCTCCTCACTTCACTCCATGGAATACCATTCTTTTTCTTTCCTCGGTAGCATCGACGTCGGGTCTGACACAATGTGATCCTCATGGCATGGTCATCCCAAAGAGTGTGATTCTTGGTCCAGGAGGTCGAGCGTTTTCATCAAAAGTCCAGGTGAACATGTTGCGAAGTTGTTACAATACGGCAGATATATCCATAATATATATTACCGTTGAAACCCGTTTTCAGTTTAAACTCGTTTTACCTAGTAGTTCTGACCGAACGCTCTCGTTACGGCTAGTTCTTCCTAGAAAAACTAGAATTCACGTTCAGAAACCCAAACACATCCAAACTTGGACCTCATTCGAAAACAGTTTTAACTGATTCACTTCGTTAGAATTAGTTTTTCCTAGTTAAGGATTCACTTGGCAAGGACTAGTTCTCCTAGTGAAGGATTCACTTGGTAAGAACTAGCTTTTCCTAGTTAAGAATTCACTTCGTTAGAACTAGTTTTTTCTAGCACTTCTGACTAAACGCTTCGCTATAACTAGTTTTCCTTAGTAAAAACTAGAATGTCCGTTCAGAAACCCAAACAAACCCAAACGTGGACCTCATTCTAAAACAGTTTTAACTGATTCACTTCGTTAGAATTAGTTTTTCCTATTTAAGGATTCCCTCCCCTAGAACTAGTTTCCCCTAGTTAAGAATTCACTTGGTTGGAACTAGTTTTTCCTAGTTAAGGATTCACTTGGTAAGAACTAGTTTTTTCTAGTTAAGGATTCACTTCGTTAGAACTAATTTTTCCTAGTTAAGGATTCACTTGGTTAGAACTATTTTTTTCTAGTTAAGGATTCACTTCTTTAGAATTAGTTTTTCCTAGTTAAGGATTCACTTGGTAAGAACTAGTTTTTCCTAGTTAACGATTCACTTCGTTAGAACTAGTTTTTCCTAGTTGAGGATTCACTTCGTTAGAATTCGTTTTTCCTAGTTAAGAATTTACTTCGTTAGAACTAATTTTTCCTAGTTAAGGATTTACTACGTTAAGACTCGTTTTTCCTAGTGGTTCTGACTAAACACTTCGCTACAACTAGTTTTTCCTACTTAAAGATTCACTTCCCTAGAAGTAGCTTTTCCTAGTTAAGGATTTACTTGGTAAGAACCGTTTTTTCCTAGTTAAGAATTCACTTGGTTAGGACTAGTTTTTTCTAGTTAAGGATTCACTTCCTAATTAAGGATTCACTTCGTTAGAACTACTTTTTCCTAGTCGAGGATTCACTTCGTTCGAAGTAGCTTTTTCGGTAGCTGTTTCGGAGGTGATTTTTAGGATGGAATAAACGTTAAATTGTCACATTTTCTTCCTGAAGGTTTCACGAATATGTATTAAACTAAAAAAATTATTTTCATGTACTTTTGTACGTTTGTTAACAACGGTGCGCCGCGAACGCCCTTAATTGGCGATCAGTGTTGTGGACGTTCTATGAATGTGAAAAATAACCCAAACACATGTTTTATCTATATGAGTATTGTGACGTTTGGTACCAAATTTAGGAAGATAAAAAGGTTTACAAATTAGCATGCTAAACTTTGATTATTAATATTTCCTGTTTTTCTGACCATTCTGCGAGTTATAGAAAAAATGATTTCAACTCAAGTCTGCTACTAACGTTGAAAAAAATTCTACTGAAGGTGCATGCCAAATCCGAGCTCAATCGGCCAATTGATTATCGAGATATCGTGGTTGCCGATGGGAAAAATAAAGTTTTGGAAAAAACGCGTTACAGTTTGCTGCGTTTCAACCGTGCTCTTCGAGCGTACTCCTTATAATTTCTATAACTGGACAAGCTTTATGAGTATCATTAAACAGTTTTCACAGACCTATTTAGAAAGATCTAGAATAATACAATACATTTTTTTACAAACGATTTTTTCCTGTCTATCAACAACAATACTGCCTTAATATCTTAGTTAAGACAAGTTTTAACTAATTTACAAATTTATTTATCACTCAATTCTAATTTGTACTAAGGAACAGGGTCTATCGAAATTACATTAGTATAAATATCCTCGCGTTTATTTAAAGGGGATTCCTGAGACAGTAAGATTGGCCTAAAATTGAGTACGGGGTCAATAAACCTCGAATCCGAATGACCTCAAAACCACTGTTTTCGTATATACAGGGTGTCCTGTTATGAATGGATAAACCAGCAACTGTTGATAGGTCAGATAATATGTCCTACTATATGCTGGAATTTCAGGTCAGTAAAAGTCTTACGGTTTTCGAGATGAAAATCATCTGCTTCTACAAATGATAACTTTTTCGACTCGGTTAAAAAAAAATACTCTTGGTTATTCATTTTATCTAGACAAGTCTTCTTTTTAACCTTAAATGTTAAGGACACTTTATGAAAAAAGATCTTATGCAGAATTTCCGTACAAGCCAATTCGAACATCTGACTTTGATAGCTTGTGGTCTAAAAAAAATGTATCACACATATCGTGCCAATTACTTCAAAAAGTTGCTTAGTTATCGTCGATTCATATCATTTGTAGACATGGCATGCGAAAAACCGAAAGCAGATGATTTTTTGCAAAAAATAACACGAAGCCCAAAATCTCGAATACCGTGGGCTTTTACTAGACTGAAATCCCAGCATATAGTAGAACATGATCTGACCTATCGACAGTTGCAGGATTATCAATTCAGAACACGGGATACCATATACATACGGCACATTTTTAATACACAAGCCTCTCCAAGGAACCGCTCACGGATTCTTTGACAATTGCTTATGGGAAAAGAACAGTGAAAAACAGTCTCTAATACTAGGGGCATTGTTTTCTAACAAAAAATACAACTTGCACAAAGTACATTAAAAAACAAGTAAACTTTTATTTATTTCGTGGAAGATTTATTTTCCATTAGAAAACAATATCCCTCGCTATCATTGACAGTCGTCACCATTCTTTACCAATAAACAATCGTTCAAAAAATCCACGACTGGGAGCATGTCTTTTTAAAATGTACCGTATTTACACCTATACAAAGTGAGAAACACATACACATGAGTGTAAAGAAATGTTGGATGCCCAACGGGGTTGGTCGAACGCCAGCGAAAGAGCATCAACGTGTAAAAGTTGTTTCACAGTGTTCTCCGAGAAAACGAAGAGTAAAAGATAAAAAAAAAACGAAGTTTCAGAGTGAGAACGAAGTGAAACTAGGATGGCAGAAGCAGTTGGAAGGCTTTTGGTGTCGCGATCGTCCGAAAGAGAGAGAGAAGAGAGGGAGAGGGAGAGGGAGAGGAGGGGGGGAATTACACATATATATATGCGGGTTTCGTAACTGTGTGGCAAATAAAGTGGTCTGGCAGTGTGGCTGGGGTCGGACATCGATCTGGTAGTTAACTCTAGGGCACCCACGGGACTCGTTGCCACCTTCGCGAATGCCCGTTCCAGCATCCATACGATTCACTACCGCCAGTTATCCTGTGTTGGGCACTCACATAAACCGCATTACACGTTTTTACTCCCGTATTTATGTACGATCTAACGAGAGACTGAGAGATCTCTATTGCCGAGAGAAAATCTCAATGCGTCTCCCTATCTTTTTTGTTCGGGATTCTAGTCGTACTATCTGCGCGTTGCTGTGCAAGCTCTCGTACCTCTGTCCCTCGACAATCTATCCACGTTAGATTCTGCATTGCAGATTTAATTCGCGCTAGCCGGTCTGTGAGTCGAAATGAAATTTGCGGCTTATGCACTGTAAAAAAAGATATGAAATTTACAATACATTTAAGATACAAAAGAATTGAATTTTACGAACTCAGTAGATGAAATTAAATTTGAAACACTTGTATCGTAAATTTAAAATAGGAACATGAAATTCTAACGTGGATATAGAATTTAATAGATGGAACATGGAATTTCAAAGACAAGTTTGTAAATTTGTGGAAAATGTATTGCATTAACCCGTGCCTTAAATTAAAGATTACAACAGTTGTATATTAATTCAAATACAAAAAACAGAGTATTGTAAATACAAAACGCGCTCAACCCACTTCGGCCGCTCGCGACGACCGATGGTCGCGCGTAGTTCGCGTAGCGTCCGAGGGACGGCGCCTTGTTCCGCACTTTCCCATAGCCACTCGCAGCTTCGGTCGGGCATATAACCCGACCACCGGCTACGATCGTTCTGGGAAAAACAGACGCGTTTGCAACTCGTGCACGCGTCGGAGAGTGTCACAAATTCGTTACCTCTCCATATCCACGCCAGAGACGCAGTTCTTGAACTCGCTTTTCCAGAAGGAAATTATTTTTCCCTTTTTACGCTGCCAGGTATTGAAGAAAGAAATTTCACAAAAATCACTTTTTTATCTCTAGCTCCCCCGTCGAGGAGGATAAATACGAGTCACATTTTCAGTGCGCTTAATTATCAATTTCTGAAATAAACTTAATACTTAGGATCAGTAATTTTAATACACACCCGTATGTTGATATTAGCAAATGGTTCTTGAATTTAATATACACTCGTATATTGATATCACCAAATGGTTCTTGATTTCAATATACTTGAATGTGATTATTTCTTTACACGTGCATTATTTTTCAAACGCACAAGTATATTAATATTACGGAGCTACACTTTCATTTTTCAAATAACCTGTTTTGGATTTTCAAAGTCGTATCTGAAATTTCATAAGCGGTATCCGCATAAAAACTTCCTATACTTGTGTATTAATTTTCATACAGAAATTTTTTACAGTGTGATTTGCACGCGAAATTGACAAAGTGTCCCTAAAAAACGTCCGATCATCGGAACTACGCGGTACTTTTTTTTGAGGTTCGAGTACAATCGACAACCCGCGTTACCTGCAGAAGAGGAAAAAATTTGCTGATTTTCGTGTTTTTTTTTAAATGCAAAGATCTCTTCACCTTTTCAGAGTCTTAGGGTATGTTTAGTGATCTCTACAAATGGCCGAGGTATGGCACGATCTTCTAAACTGCATTTTCAAAACTTGCGTAGCGTATAGCTAAAAAACTGACCACCCGATTCTGATGAAATGTGGCATCAACCTTTCCAACCTTATCGTCTAAAACGTGACCCTAAATGTTTGTGAAAATAAAAAAAATATTTTTTATTGCACATTGTAGCAATTTTTAGGAAAATTCAATCTTTTTGTTTCAAAGTGTACCATTTTATCGATTTTCAACATTTCTCACTTTTTCTTAGTTCGTATTCCGCGTCTGAGTGTTGATGAAAGAAAAATCTTCGTTGGTTTTTTTGTCGGATTAATCTCCCCGACGCTACGTGTCACGCCGTCTGACAACATCCGCCGCAATTCGTTGAAATGACCGTGCCATACGTCCGCCGTTTTTGAAGATTAATAAAAAAAAATATCATGTCACAGCCAAAACTAGTAATAACACATAACCTAAGTCTCAAAAGTGGTGAAGAAATATTCCCTTTGAAAAAAATCATGAAAAACAGCATTTTTTTCCTTGCTTAAATGTATCTCTCCCCTCAATAACGTATTCGTTTCACGACTCTTATCATAATTCCATGTTGGAATTGACACTCGTTATCTCTGTCACACGTTTATCATGAACAATAGCGGAGACAGCGAATGGAATGAAAAAGGCTGAAGTTTTTTTTGCGCCGGCGAAAAAACGGGACTTGGATTGCGTCTGCTATAGACTGAAACTTTTTGAATTTTGTTGCTCGACGAATTTGACATTGATGAGTAACTTGGTCAGAAAAATCGTTTCTCGATGCGAAGAATTGCAAAAAAACCGAAAAAAAACACTTCAAATGTTTTGTCACGGAATTTTTTTTACTTTTTATTCAGCGGTGGAAGTTGTCAAAATATGTTGCATTGCTACCCGTGCAGAAATTGTGCCCCTAACGAATCCCTATAGAGATGCGAGTCCATCTTCGAACACTTCTACAAATTTATGCTCAGGGTCACGAAAGGATATTTTTTTGAGCTCCAACAAATTCCATTTGAGAATTTAAATAAAAAAGGTTCAAACGACGTTAATCGGGAAACAGCGCGGAATCGTTGTAATGAAGTTTCCATTGTTGGAAGGCAACGAAAAATTTTCTTTGTGCTTTTATTTTTTTATTTTGATTACTGTCTAAATCCTGTTTTTACAAGCTTAGGTAATGGAACCCTAATACGGATCTTTAAAAATGTTCCAGTGATTTTTGTAGTGTAAATGGGCCGAAGAAAAATTGAGTAATGCGAAAAAAAATGTGGACCCACTACGTGTCGCATCCCTGTCGAATCCCTATATGGATGTGGTACGATCTGGGGCCTCCCAAACAAATTTTTGCTCGTTCGATATACAAATATGAAATTTATTTTCGATATTCTTGATGTACCCACGAAGCACCTTTTTTAATGCGTCGACTCGATTATCGTCAAAAATGATCATTTTTGGTAAACGCTTGACGAATGTACATAGAATATATTTCAGTGGATAAATATAATATCTAAATATTTCGTATATTATCAACTTCTATATGATTTTTTTTTACAAAAATGTGCAATATTTCCAGTTTTTTCAATTCTATTTCTTTTTTTTTCCAATTTCGCGACAAACGTTGTCGATGACTTTTGCACTAGGCAAATTTATTCGTCATATCCTTAAGGCGGGAAACCAGTTTAGGAGTCCGTTTATTATGGTGATTTTGACGATTTTTTTTTACAAGAGATGAATTAATAGAATTAGTTCCAACTTTGGGAGTATTGTATACATTCAAATATTTAAATTTTTTCTACGCATTTCCTCTGTAAATCTGAACATATAAACTGCCGCCCATCGAAGGTTGACATCAGATTTTGCTGTTTGTGTACACTCTGGAGGCCACAGTTTTTATCGGAAATCAATACGGTTTGACGATTACTTCAAGAACATGTTTTCCTTCCATAAGAACCTAACTCTAACCAAAAAAATTAAAAATTACATTTTTTTGAGGTTTTTAATTTTAAAAAGGCATCATTTTCGCCATTATTTTATAACCTTATTTGCTATAAAAAGAAACATACGTTAAACAACGATATTACCCCAAATTTCGTTTTATACAGGACGTAATTATATGAAGAAACTCACCATGCCTTCATAAAATTATAAGTTCGAAACTTTTCGAGCTAAAGGGCACACAAATTGAAAAAAGGGCATCTCGCGAAAGACGCGTTCGAAAAAAAATAACCGCCAACAAAAAGTTCAAGGCAGCAACGAATCATTTATACTGCCCACCGTTCAATCAGCGATTCGTTTCACTAACAATTTATGGAATAAAAGAAAATCGATTTCTCGATCAATCTAAACTGGTTACCCTCCTTAAGGCATATATAAAGCATTAAAAAAAAATAAAAACTCTACCTTTCGCCTCGTCCTCATTACCACAAACGAATATCTTCATTTGCGTTAAATATTTGTTAAATCAATACGCTCCGAACATAAACGTATATATTTCTTCCTGAAACGTTTCGCGAGTGGATCCAGGAGAAGGAGAGGAGGAGATTGAGGGAAGACTTTTCGAAAAAAAAGTTACGAAATATTATTAAACATTATGTCGTATATTTCGGAATCTTTATAATAGTGCGATCACAAATTGTCTTAAAACATATTGTATAGTCCTGAAGATCGAATGAAATATTGACACTACATCATCGTTGATACGAATAGAATAACTTACGATTCCTTGCGTCAGCTTTTCCATATAATTATTTACACTTATATATATATATTCGGAACAAATGTTTTCGATGACATGAGATTTTTCCTTTCTGCTGCGCTACATACATATATATATAATCTCTTCCTCTTTTTTTTCATTCTCACCAAACGAAGAACGAATTGTCGCTTAAAATGAGAGCATCGTTGAATCCAGAAGAAAAGAGAAGAGGAGACTACGTGTTCGTGTGTTTATGTGTGTGTGTGTGTGTGTGTGTATTATAATATCGTATATTCGGCTGCATTATCATACGCTCAAGGCACACGGCATCGCACATTATTCCTGCGCACATCTCGAACATTCTTTCGCTTTAACTCTACGTCTGTGTTCTCCGATTGACTAATTTTTTTTTCGTTTTTTTTTTTGTTTAAATTCATTTTACATATCTCACTAATTTAGCCAAGGTGTCATGTCAGCTTTAGCGGCGATCAAACGCTCGGGTAAAGACGTTCAGTGTCCCAATATATATATATATATATATATATATATATATATATATTACAGCGGAGCTTAAATCGTGGGCAAAATTTTCAAACCTCGTCCTCTCCCTCGTACGTTTACCTTTCATCTTCGTCCCTTACTCTTGTTAATTATCTATTCATTCATTTTTCTCTCAAAGAACTTGAAATAAAAAATGAGCAAAACGAAGAGCATCGCGCAAATAAGCATTACGTTTTTAATTGACGCATTACAGACACACACACATACACACACACACACACACACACACACGAGGGCGAAGGAAAAGCTCTCGATTCTTGCACTCACGACTTTTCTCCCTCCCTCTCTCCATCTTCATTTACTTTCTTTTTCGTTGATTAAGGCATGTTATTACGTTTATACATACATACGTTCGTACATATATCTATATAATTTTCTCCGCACTCTTTTAACCTTCTACCAGACTCGCAATTTCCTCTCTAATTTTCCAGCGGGACCCCCGCCCCCCTCTCGCTGTCAATCCCAAAACCAAGATCCATTATTTTTCGCGCTCAAACTATAAATTGTTTTTCTTCCTCGCGAGCAAACTATTCAACGATTTTTTCCCGATTGGACTATGAAAATTTTTGTTTTTTTTTTTTCCTTTTTTGACGTTAGACTATAGAACGATTTTTATTCGTGCGGTTAGACCGTGCAACTTTTTTTTCTTTCTCTTCCTCTATCGCTGCGAGAAGTGACGCGACGTGACGATAAGAGCAACAAATGTGACGTACTCATCGCGACGTTATGACGTTTGCGTTCAAATGATCGATAGCGACGACGGCAACGTCGGAAAAACGCGAATCGATCGTCCATCGTTGCTCCTCGATGGCGAAGATCGACGAGCACGAATCGGCCGAAAAATCGACGCGTTTTTTCGCGGCCGAGCAAAGTTTCGCCGCAGACGAGAACGGCGCGTGCCGAGGCTTCTTTTTTTCTCCAGCGAAACTTCGCCGAGTGCCAACCACAACAACAACAGCAACGAAGACGAAAAAAAAACGTATCGTCGACGCGCGCGTCGTTGCCGTGTTTTCCGATTTTCCCGCCGACTGTCAATATTGCCACGTTGTTCCTCGTTGTTTCGTTGTTCTTTTTTTTTTCTTCGCTCCTCGCGTCGCCACTAACGGCAACGCGAGCTCGCGATCGAAAAATGACATTTTTTCGCGCACACCCCAACGTCGAATTTCGTACACGTGTGGACTAAAAAACCGTAGAGAATTTTACCGCGTGACTGTACGTCGGATTTGAGCAGCGAGAAAGAGGGAGAAAAAAAAGCGGGGTAGGGGAATTACAAGTGTTCCGGCGGGGGGACGAAAATGGTCCCGCGGGAAAAAAGTACCATTCGCCATGGATCATGACGATAAAGCTAGCTAGGTAAATAATACTATATTTTAGTTAACTATACCTATGTAATAATACGCAGACTGTATGGTACAATAACATATATACATACATACCTACACACATACATATACATATAAATATACATATATATATATATATATATATATATATATATATATATATATATATATATATATATATATAAATTAGGGTGGCAAGAAAGTCTGCGTTTCATCACGAAAAATAAAATGCAAAAACAGTCTTAAAACGAATGATTCATTTTATTCTATGTATCCATAGAATTATCTCAGGATCTCATAGAATCCACGACAGGATTCCAAATAAAATCCGATGTTGGAATACCAATCACCGAGGAATGGAATAGAATAAAATCAATCATTTTTTTCGAGACAGCTTTTTAAATTTAGTTTTGGTGATAAAACGCAAAGACTTTCTTACCAACCTAATACATATATATGTGTGTGTGTGTGTGTGCATGTGTGTAGGTACGTGCATATATAAATATAAAAAAAAAACGATTTCATAATGAGAGAAAAATAAAACGATCAAACAAAACAACAAGAGCCCCGAGCTCGAACAATATATAACTATATATACGAGAGTCGTCCTTTTTTTTTTCTTCTACATTTTCGTTTATATTTTGTTGTTCCTTTTGATACACCCGCATCGAACACATCGATGGCGTAAAATCGCACCAACGCCGAGATTTCCTCCGGCGTGATTAACCCCCTGCCGCCACCCTCGCCGAATATCAACCCTCGCACTCGTTCGCCTCGATCTTCCTCGACTCGTTCGTGCTTTGTTTTTCTCTCTTTTTCGCTTTGATTTTCACAAACGAGATCGCGTTTTTTCGTTTCCCGGAGGGGTTGAGGGTGGCGCGGGGCCGGAGGCGAGGCCACGACGTCGATAAAAATTCACAAACTTATTCCTTATGTACAATTATCTAGGTCTCGCCGACTGAGCTCTCCGTCGCCCTCGAAACTCGGCTTTCTCGACTGTTCTTTTTGCGTTTTTGTCACTTTTTCTATATATATATATATATATATATATATATATAGAAAAACAGTTTTCACGATCATTCGATTTTTTTGTCTTGTGACTTTCGTGCGCAAGCACTCGACGTGAGCATCCGACGACGCGAATTCAAAGCTTCGATCGAGCCGCAAGTGTCGAAAAAATAGTAAAGGAAGTAGCCGCGAAAAAAAAAATACGCAAAGCGAGAAAGCGAAATTTATCGGATACCAACCGGCTGTACAGTTGCGCGACGAAAAAAGAAGAAAGAAAAAAGAAAAGTTCTTGTTATCAGCCCCATTGGGGACGAAAAATCCGCGGCCGCTGTTACAACGATGGACACAAGCGACGAGATGCATGGAAAGGAAGAAAAATCATATGCATACATATATACACCTGTAAAATGATGAAAAATATCGTCGTGCAAGCGCGATTGAGTCTTTGATATCGCGGCGGTTGATTAACACTTTTACATTTCACACCAACGAATATATATATATATATACGTATATAATTATTGTTTTTTTTTTCTTTCAACACGTCACCTCCGCCCATACGAAAGAGCGACAATCGTTTTTCTTCTGCAATCTTGGATACCAATTTTTTTCTTCCTTTTTTTCCCGGTAAGCACGCGCGTCAAGGGAATCGATGGGTGTTCGACCGAGGGGTAAGTTTGGCGGTCAGCCTTGGCTCGACCAGCAACAATTATCGTCGCTCGGTCACAAGCCGAGTACCGCGTGGGAGTGGGCGTGGGGCGCGTGAATCGTACCTATGCCGGCGTGATGCGAGGTCGGGCCGAGATTCAAAGGTGGCGAGCCACCGGTGGCCCCGGTGTGCATCAGACCGCCCAGCATGCCGCTCATACCGCCGAAAGCGGCGAGACTCGCCATTCCACCGGCACCGCCGTTCACCACCATGTCACCCGGCTTCATGTCCTTCTGCTCCATCTCCTCACGCTTCTTCGACTGCTTCCTCTCCTTGGCGCGACGGTTTTGGAACCAGATCTTCACCTGCGAATCGAGCGAACGAACGAGGGTTATGCTTGGGGGGGGGGGGGGGGGTGCGAAAGAGACTTGATTACCTGTGCTTGGGGGTGGAGCGAATTGGGGATGCGTGGAATATGCATGGGAGAGGGGGGGGGGGGTGTATTTCGTCCTCCAGGACAAAGTTCCCATAAGAAATCGCCTGGGGGAAAAGTTCCCCTGGGGGAAATTCCACTGGGGAAAAGTTCCCTAGCGGAAAGTTTCCTTGGGGAAAACTTACCCGGCGGGAAAATTTCCCTAGGGGAAAAGTTTCCCTAGGGGAAAATCCATAGTGGAAAAGTTTCCCCGGGGAAAATCCCTAGTGGAAAAGTTTCCCCAGAGAAAAATCCACAGTGGAAAAGTTTCCTTAGGGGAAATCCCTACTGGAAAAGTTTCCCTAGAAAAGCATCCCAGTGAAAAAGTTTCCCCGTGGAAAATCCATAGTAGAAATGTTTCCCTAGGAAAAATCCCTAGGGGAAGTTTCCCCGGGGGCAAATCCCTAGCGGAAAAGTTTCCCTAGGGGAAAATCCATAGTGGAAAACTTTTCCTGGGGGAAACCCCTAGTGGAAAAGTTTCCCGGGGGAAAATCCATAGTGGAAAAGTTTCCCCGGCGAAAATTCCTAGTGGAAAAGTTTCCCCAGAGAAAAATCCACAGTGGAAAAGTTTCCCCAGGGAAAATCCCTAGTGGAAAAGTTTCCCTAGAAAAACATCCCAGTGAAAAAGTTTCCCCGGGGAAAATCCATAGTAGAAATGTTTCCCTAGGGAAAATCCCTAGGGGACGTTTCCCCGGGGGCAAATCCCTAGCGGAAAAGTTTCCCTAGGGGAAAATCCATAGTGGAAAACTTTTCCTGGGAGAATTCCCTAGTGGAGAAGTTTCCCGGGGGAAAATCCATAGTGGAAAAGTTTCCCCGGGGAAAATCTCTAGTGGAAAGGTTTCCCCAGAGAAAAATCCATAGGCAAAATGTTTCCCCAGGGAAAGATCCATAGTGGAAAAGTTTCCCTAGGGAAAATCCCTAGTGAAACAGTTTCCCTAGAAAAACATCCCAGTGAAAAGGTTTCCCCGGGGAAAAATCCGTAGTAGAAATGTTTCCCCAGGGGAAATCCCTAGTGGGAAAGTTTCCCTAGGGGAAATCCATAGTGGCAAACTTATCCTGGGGGAAATCCCTAGTGGAAAAGTTTCCCGGGGGAAAATCTCTAGTGAAAAAGTTTCCCTGGGGAAAAATTCCTAGTGAAAAGGTTTCCCCAGAGAAAAATCCATAGTAAAAGTGTTTCCCCAGGGAAAATCTCTAGTGGAAAAGTCCTAGTTGAAAAGATCCCCCGGGGAAATAAACCCCTAAGGAAAAGTTTTCCTAGGGAAAACTCACCCTGCTGGAAAAGTTCCTCTGGGGGACACTTCCCCTATAGAGAAAGTTCCTCTAGGGGAAAAGTTTCCCGTGGAAAAGTTCCCCTAGGGGAAAAGTTTCCCTGTGGGGAAAGTTCCCCTCGGAGAAAAGTTTTCCGTTGGGGAAAGTTCCACTAGGGAGAAAGTTTTCCTATAGAGAAAGTTTCCCTGAGGGGGAAAATCTCCTAGCAGGAGAAAGTTGCCCTGGGAGAAAAGTTCCCCTAGGTGGGAATATCTACGAAAGGTATATGACATCGTGAAGTCGAGGGTAGAATCTTATTCGGGGAATTTGAAGTTCACGAGAGCGAAAAATTCGAATAGAAGCGAAAACGAAGTGAGCAAGGGAGAGACAGAGAGAGATTGGTTGATTGATTGATTAATTATTTGGGGCTGGACCCTTCGACCCGTGAAAGAAGAAAGGGAGAGATTGAACACACAAGTCTACAACAACAACAGAAATTCTTGGCGCCTGCAAAATGAGTATTTTTTGCCAAGTGACAACTGGTGAAATTTATACCAACCTATATTTCACGTTACTATACGGGATTTCTAAATGAATTTCAGTTTCATAGTGACTTTCTTGGAAATTCAATTTAGGAGGGGGATGTATTTGGCGAGGAACAAAATTTGCTGATTTTCATTAACTTTCTTTAAAAAAGGTTTCCTTCACCATTTTTTAAAGTCAGGGTATGTTTTATTACTACTTCTGACTATTAGATCGTATTTTTTCTTTACTAATCTTAAAAAATGGCGGAGGCATTTTCAAAACTGGCGTGACGCCTAAAAAATTAATCAAACGATTCTGACGACATTTGGTATAAATCTTTCTAGCCTCATTGTCTAAAATATGACCCTAAATGTTTTTCAAAATAAACATAAAGTGTATTTTTTTTATTGAAAAATGCAGCCATCTTTTTCGAAAAATTCGATATTTTTGTTTCGAAGCGTACGATTCTATCGATTTTCAACATATCTCACTTTATCTTGGCTCATATTCTGTGTATGAATGTGAATGAAAGAAAAATCTTCGTTTTTTTAATTAATCATCCGCCATTTTTCCAGATGAATAAAAAAAACACCACGTAACAGCCAAAAGTCGTAATAAAACATCCCCCAAATCTTGAAAACAGTGGAGGAATCTTTCCTTTTGAAAAAAAAAATCCTGAAAATCGGCAATTTTTTCCTCTCCTAACGGTATGGCCCCCTTAAGATTTTTTTTGTTTTTTTTTTCAATTATTTGCGGTTGTAAATTACTTCAGTAATATGTCTACGATAGCAAAGCAAAGACGAGTTTCTTCGAACTACCCTAATACATTTCGTTATGGATGCAGAGAATGTGTTATTCAAAAATTTTGGAAACCAATTACAGATTTCGTGAAAAGTGTTTTTTTCTCGTTTCGGGATAAAAATAAAATCTCGCGATAAGTTCGCAGAAAGTATTCGCTTATTCGGTGAAGAGCGAGGAGGACGCTTCCACCGAAGCATAAAAAGCACACACACACGATGGCTCGATACGTTTTGAGTTTGATGCGCGACTGGCTCGACAAGTCCCACTCAATAAGAAATGACAAAAAAAGAAACTTACTCAATGTAAAAAGATTCAATAAAACTTAAATATTTTCAATAAAATTAGTTTTTACTTTAAAAATGGTATATTTCCGTGTTCTTACGTAGAATATCAATATTAGGCGTTAAAGTATGATGAATATAACGATAAGATTTAGGAAATATATACAGTTTTGCGGCCACAAATCGACTGTTGAGCTCCGTTATTTACTAACATGCCTTGTTGAATAATTAGAGGCATAGTACGATATACAGAATTCAGAAAAAAACATACAAAATTCAAAAAAGAACAAGCCAATCGAATAACACAAACAATATGGTAAAAAAAATGAGTAAAGATTTAAAGAGATTCATAAATCAATGAAAAGAGAGAGGGGGAAAAGATGGATAATCGACACTCAACAATAAGTCGAGAATTATGGATGCATACGTGATTTGGATGCTCATATTCTCGTTGTTTAAGGATGTTGAGTCCCAAATCGCAAATGATGATAAAATTCTGAAAATTTGGTATGTTTTTGTATGAAGTATTTCAGAGGTCGTGTAAAAATTTCACGACAATTAGGAAGCTCGTTATTGAACAATTAACATTCACAAATTAAATGTCGTTTTATGGAAACTGATTAACTTTGCAATAAGTTTTTTTTTTGACCTCTCAATTTTATAATATCTACAATATACTGAAAGCAACGGAAACAAAACGAAGTTTATTGATAAATTTTTTTTTATTTCTTTTAAAAATTGTTCTTAACAAAATGTTAATTTTTTAATAACGAGCTTCCTAATCGTCGTGAAATTTTAATACGACCTCTTAAATACTTCATACAAAAACATACTAAATTTTCAGAATTTTCTTATCATTTTTTATTTCAACCCTTAAGGAGGTTGAAGTAATGATGATAGAATTCTGAAAATTTGGTATGTTTTTACATGAAGTATTCAGGAGGTCGTGTAAAAATTTCATGACGATTAAGAAGCTATTTATTGAACAATTAATATTAACATGTTTCATAGGGACTCAACATCCTTAACTTTCCGAAAGATGCATCCCCATACTTTCTCCCTCCGCATATATATATCTCTCTCTCTCTCTCTCTCTCTCCCTCCCGCTCTTTCTCTAATCTCTGCAAAATATCACTTCGACTCTTCATTGCCCCAATATATGCAACAATAAACATAATTTAGAAAACGAAGAATTTTTAATCGCGAGTTTTTCTCACCTGTCTCTCCGAGAGCGCGAGGTTAGCCGCGAGTTCAGCTTTGCGTCTGATCGTGATGTAACGACTGTAATGAAATTCCTTCTCAAGTTCGAGCCTCTGATGATCCGTGTACACGACCCTGTACTTGTCCTTCGTTCGAGTCTTGCCTGCAAATCGTACAAATTTGGTTGTTAATTTTTGAAAATATATCCGTAATAATAATTGTTATTATAAATATATAATAATAATAATGATACATTATTATTATTTTTTATTATCATTAATATAATAATATATAATAATAATGATATATTATTAGGGTATGTAATAATGATAAATCAAGGTATCATTAATGATATATTGATTACCATTATCATATATCATATATCATTAATGATATATTATATATCAAGGCAATCATAATTATATATTAAGGATGTATAGAGTAATTATTAAGGTATATAACAATGATATATATATTATTATTATTATTAATTATAATTGATAAAAATAATTATTATTATCATTACCGTCAATAATAATAATTATGATTATCAATGATAATATTTTAATAATACCTACTGTTATTATTAATCGATAATTATAATTGATAAAACTAATAATTATTATTATCATCAATAATAATAATTATGAGTATCAATGATAATATCTAAATAATACGTATTGTTATTATTGATCAATAACAATTAACAATAACAATATTACATTAAATGTAAAGTCTACAATACAGTAATAAAATGTTAAAATTAAAATTAAAAATCTGCAATGGCTACATCGACGATATAAATAAATAATACCTACTGTTATTATTAATCGATAATTATTATTGATAAAAATAATAATAATTATTATCATCAATAATAATAATTATGATTATCAATGATAATATCTAAATAAGACGTATTGTTATTATTAATCAATAACAATTAATAATAACAATATTACATTAAATGTAAAGTCTACAATACAGTAATAAAATGTACAAATTAAAATTAAAATTCTGCAATGGCTACATCGACGATAAAATCAACAGCGTAAAACATCGAAGAAATCAATGCAATTCATGCTGACTATGGATAAAATGAGACAAGACTATGCGCAAATTTGTAACATTTAAAAAAAAACGTTTCGATCACCATACACAATCGCGACTTTGTACACGCGACAATATGGAACGCGTAAGTCCGAGAGTACAGTATTGCGCGCACGCGCGTTATTTCTCGAAATGTGAATAGACGCGGCCTACGACGGCCGTATAAATGTAGCGGGAAACAATAAAAGGGGGTAAAAGAGAGATTTTTATCCGAGACTGCGTGTACGATAACGCGCATTATCGCAAGATACACGAAAACACGCGAGTTCGGTCGACACGAGGCCTCGTACTCCCGCGCGCGCTAATTAAACTGCGTGATAAGCGCACTCATGCAGAGTGAGAGAGGAAGAGAGAAATTAAGACAGAAAGAGAGCAGAAAATTGAGAAAAAGGGGGGAGAGAAAAAACGAAAGAGTAAACGCATCAGCATCGGTAGATATTAAACATTAACAATAAGTCGAGAATTAAGAGCGGAGATATCTTGGGCAAGAAAAAAATTTCGTGATTTTCATTATTTTTTATTTAGATTTTTTTTAATTTCGAAGATTTTCTAGGATTCTGATCAATTCTACAATTTTTTCTAAGATTATAAAGATTTATAAGACTTTAAAAGGAAATCTAAAGATTTCAAAGATTTTTTTTTTAATCTAAAGAATTCTAAGATTTTTTTTTAAGAAATCTAAAGATTTCTAAGATTTTTTTTAAGAAATCTAAAGATTTCTAAGATTTTTTCAAAGAAATCTAAAGATTTCTGAGATTTTTAAAAGAAATTTAAAGATTTTGTTAAAAAATAATACAGCTTTCTTCACTATTTTTGAGACTTAGGATATGTTCTATTACTACTTCGGCTGTTACACGGTATTTTTTTATATTATTAATCTTTAAAAATGGCGCCAGTATGACACGGTCGCCTAAACTGCATTTTCAAAACTGGCGTGACGTATAGCTAAAAAACTAATCAACCGATTTTAATGAAATTTCGTACAAACCTTTCCAACCTTGTTGTCTGAATCATGACCCTAAATGTTTGCAAAAATGTTTAAAAAGTATTATTTTATTGCAAATTGTAGCCATATTTTTAGGAAAATTCCATCTTCTTGTTTCCAAGCGTACCATTTCATCGATTTTCAACATTTCTCACTTTTCCTTGGTTCGTACTCTGCGTATAAATGTCAATGAAAGAAAAATCTTCGCTGATTTTTTGTTTTCAAATTAATCCAGCTGACGGTTTACAAAACCGTGTCATACCTCCGCTATATTTGAAGATTAATTTAAAAAATACCACGCAAGAGCCAAAAGTATTATCACTAAAACATACCCTGAGACCCAAAAATGGTGAATAAATATTGCCTCTTGAAAAAAAAATATAAAAATCAGCAATTTCTTCCTCGCCTAAACGTAACTAACACTCTTTGCGTACTCCTATACTCTCGTAACTTACTTTTACCACTGACGATTTCCCCAAATTCACAATCCCCCTGCGCATCTCGATAACTCGGACGAACGTAATATTTCCCGATTTTTGTTTACCAAGAATTTGTCCAGGAATATACGATTTTTCGAATCTCGTATACTGACTCGCTGTCAGTTGACGCTAAATTATTTTCCACCGACCTATACCCCTCCTCCATGCGTCAACACCGATCCTCGGTTCAACTGATATCAATTTTCCCTACGTATTCATCGCAAAAAAAGATTCTTAGTGGAGTTCGACGAAAACGTCGAGAAGGTAAAAATGTTAAATTCAATAAATTCGTACAAATGTTGTAATTCATTGATGAAATTCAATTGATATAAATTTTTATTCGTTTTCTTTTCGTTAAAAAAAATATTTTCAGTGAAATTGGAGGAAAGGAGACGTCGAGAAGATGAAAATTGAAAATTCATCAAATTCGTATGAATTTTTGTGTTTTTATATGTAGATACGTGTATACCGAATGTCAAATGTTGTCGACGATGACGAGGTGCGCTGGCATTTCTCACGTCGCTCCTTCCATTACGGTTTCACTGTATATAGTGATTTTACGGAGGGGAATGTGCGGAGCGGGATGATGCAAAAGAGCGGGAGGTGATACGGGGGGGAGGGAGAGAGGGAGAGAGAGAGAGAGAGAGAGAGAGAGAGAGAGAGAGAGAGAGAGAGGAGCATAGCAAGAAAAAAAGAGTGTGAGAGAGCGAGAGGCTTGGAGAGAAAGAGAGAGTTGTACAACACGATTAGATAAGGCAACGGGGCGGCGAGATCAAAGGCGAAACGCGCTAATCCACCACTCCTCGATAACTCTCGCGCCACAAGAGAGCGAGAAAGAGACGGACAGATGAGCCTTCGAGAAGAAAAAAAAAAACCCGCACACCGGCCAAGTATTGAACATCTCAATATCACACGTACATACCTACAGTGTCATACATCTTATTTTTCTCGCTGGATTCTCGGCGTGAAAAAAAAACAAAATCTTACAACTTCGTGTTCATTTAACGTCGAATCTTTCGATATTTTTGACAAATTATTCCGCACGAAAGTCATCCTCGTGCAAGGAGATGTAGAAACCGGATGACTCATCATCGTCGCACAAACGTACGAGGGTACGTTAAGCCACGCGTAAATGTTACTACACACTGATGTTTTTTTTTTACGAAGCATACGCGCTGTGTACCTGCGTATATAAACGTGGCTGAGCGCTGCCAAATTAATCTTAATTCGTCACCTTCTTTTTTCCGTTTTCGGCTACTGCGTCACACATGGCGAATTTCAACGAAAAAACAATTATCGCAATTCACAAGGAAATTCCGAAGGCACGGCGAGCATTTTTTTTACAATTCTCGAAGTCGATGACTATGCCCCGCGGAATTACCGTACCCAGCATCTTTGATTGCTCGGCAGCAGCGAGAGGGAGAACACTCGAAGGCATTCAACTGACGTGCATCGGGGTCGATCGTTAGGAATCGGGTGTCAATGCAAATTTTGCATGTTGGCTTGCTCGTGAATTCGATTTTTTTTTCATTGAAATATCAAAGTCGATTGTTAGTGTGAGCAATCGGGACGATGAGACGGTGATCGGTTGATAAATTTGCAAACTAGAGGAAACATTCGAAGATTCGGTGATCGAGAAAGGGAAGCTGAATGCGTTGATGAGGAATGAAGGAAAAGATACCCGATAAGAGTTGCTAAAGGTGAATCAAACTGACAGTGAGCCGAAGAATTTGTTCGAAGGTTGTGAGGTGTCGTCGAATATTAAAAAATTATGTTGCAGACGTTGAGTGTCATTCTGGAGATTAATTATTCATGTGATGTACATATTTATATATATATATAATGTTAAGCAATAAAAATTGGGAACCTGATTTCAGAGAGAGAGAGAGAGAGAGATTGATTGATTGATCGATTTTATTATGCCCTGCTAACACCTTGAGGCAAAGAATGATAAATACATGTCCATTGAATACATAAATAATAATAATCATAATAAATAATAATATGATATAATAATATTCGCTAACAGTAATAACAATAATAATAATAGTAATAATAATAGTAATAATAATGAGGTAATAATAGTACTAACAGTGGGAAATACAGAAATATGAGGTAAAACAGTAAGAGAGAATGAAGAAAACAGTAACAGTAAAAGAGAGAGAGAGAGAGAAAGAAGGCGAGACTGAAAATTAAGACAATAGATAAATCATCAATCGGTACATTCAATTGGTAAATTCACAGTGTAGAGGAACAATGACCAAATTCAACGATTTAAAACAGGAAGAAAAATATAAAATGCGTTTGGGTTATATTTATTGAGAATTCCTCCCCAATTTAATTTTTTTTTCTGTATCAACGAATTTTATCGATATTAATTTCCATTTTTTATTCGATATATTTGATGTATTTTACATTTTATATTTTCCCTTCTGATATCAACATATTTAAATATATATATATATTTATTCATTTATTTATTTAGCCATTCTTGCCACTCGGGCTTAAGAATATTGCATCAAATTACAACGATTATATACTTTTCTCTTATCCTACGCTGATATATAGGGCTACTGGTTAGTGATCACGATCCCGTAAAAAGGTGGCAGGACATGTTTTCCGCTATCAAATAACCCGGTAATGCTTTAAGCAAAAGCGACCCATTGTCGAGATATTATTATTTTTTTATCGAGGGGTAGGTAAGTTTAAAAATGAATTTAAAACAACTGTTGGATGGAATGAAACTTTCGTCATTATTTGTAGTTTGAAGACACAGTAACAAAGAATTATCAATAATAAAATAAGAATAATTATTAGACTTTCAGAGTTTTGAACGGAAAAAATCTTTGCAGATTATTCTATTGTTGATCATTCTTTATTATTGTCTCCTCAAACTAAGAATAATACAAAAATTTGATTTCATACAACAGTATTTTAAAAATTAATTCGTTGCCTACAACTCACTTCAAAAAACAGTTTTTTAACTAATAACTTAGCGAAAAGGTTTCTCTTTTGCATGAAGCATTGCTGGGCTACTGAAGGATGTTGAGTCCCAAATTGCAAATGATGATAAAATTCTGAAAATTTGGTATGTTTTTGTATGAAGTATTTCAGAGGTCGTGTAAAAATGTCACGACAATTAGGAAGCTCGTTATTGAACAATTAACATTCGCAAATTAAATGTTGTTTTATGGAAACTGTTGTAACTTTGCAATAAGTTTTTTTTGACCTCTCAATTTTATAATATCTACAATATACTGAAAGCAACGGAAACAAAACGAAGTTTATTGATAATTTTTTTTTAATTTCTTTTAAAAATTGTTCTTAACAAAATGTTAATTTTTTAATAACGAACTTCCTAATCGTCGTGAAATTTTAACACGACCTCTTAAATACTTCATACAAAAACATACCAAATTTTCAGAATTTTCTTATCATTTTTTATTTCAACCCTTAAGGAGGTTGAAGTAATGATGATAGAATTCTGAAAATTTGGTATGTTTTTACATGAAGTATTCAGGAGGTCGTGTAAAAATTTCATGACGATTAAGAAGCTATTTATTGAACAATTAACATTAACATGATTCGTAGGGACTCAACATCCTTAATAGCGGAAAACACGTCCTACAAGCCTTTCACGGGAACGTGACCAATAAACAGTAGCCGTGCATATATATATATATATATATTGCGAATTTATTCCCGATTTAGTTTTTTTCTGAATCAACGCATTTCATAGATATTAATATTTTCATTTTATTTGATAAATTTTATGCATTTTCCATTGTTTACATATTCAGGGTATCTCACGTGTATAGGAAGGTTTTTAGGTTAGCTTTAGTATCGAATACTGGAGAACGCGCGACGGCCCCAATGACTACGAAGCTGCGCAGGATTATGTCGATTCTCTGTGTACCGTGCACACGCAGATTCGTGTATAAGACCCGCTTTCTTCATGCGAAGGTAGGCTCGCACAGCTCTCCGATATAAAAAAAAATCGTAGCCGCTATTTTATACCTCGAAATAGCGTGATCTCGATTCCGTAACTCGCGCAGTATTCTCCGTATATAAACCGGCGTGGCCTGTATTATATTTGACGAAACTTATCAACGGTGCGAGTGCCTTCAAAGTTCGTCGAAACGACGCGAGGTTGCGGAAAACGAAATACAAAAATTTTCCACTCGAGGAATCCTTCATTTTCGATGTGATTAAGAGGGGGAGACACGTTAAGACGAGGAGAAAATATGCTGATTTTTATAATTTTTTTTTTTAACGAAATATTTATTCACTATTTTCGAGGCGTAGGGAATGTTTTGTTACTACTTTCGGCTGTTACATGGTGTCGCAAAGAAAAATGTATTGTTAAAAAATTGCGGAGGTACCGTGAGACGGGGTTAAATTGACAGTGATAGTGACTTTGACAGTTTTTGGGGCTTGACAGAGCGCCAAAATACGATTAAAATGTGTTTAAATTTATTGGTCAAGTTTATTATAATATGTGTTGCTCAAATTGATTTTTATCTAAATGATAATTATAAGCGTGATTAAGTGCCCATAATAGTATCCTAGATACTGGACATGTTTATGTAAAATGTTTCCTTTATAAATACGACAATTTGATTGTAAAAAAATCGTTGTTTTTCACTCCATTCTATGTATAATGCATGAAATATTAAATTTTTTATTATAATGATGTCAAAGTAACCCTTAATATTTGACATGAGTTGTGTTTTAATACCTTGTCAAAGAACCCCCATATTCGGAGTTACTTTGACACTTTAAAAAAATATATGTAAAATTGTGGGGTGATTGTGGGGCTTGACTCTCTTATACATTTGATAGCCAAACGACACATTGTTCTATTGGGGCAAAAAGAGTTGGAATTTAGAATGCTAAAAAAATGTTACCTACCAAAAACTTCCAAAACTTGTTCAAACTAACCCCATTTTCAAAACTAGCGTAACGTATAGCTACTAAAAAACGAATCGATTGATTTTGATGAAATTTCGCATAAGTCTTTCTAACCTGATCGTCTAAAACATGACCCTAAATGTTTTCGAAAATAAAAAGTTTTTTTCGATTGCAAAATGCAGCCATTTTTTTTCAGAAAATTCAATCTTTTCGTTTCGAAGTGTGCCATTTCAACGATTTTCAACATTTCTCACTTTTTCTTGGTTCATATTCTGTGTATGAGCGTTTATGAAAGAATGATTTCCGTTGCTTTTTTGTTCAGATCAATCCCGCCGACGCTACGTGTCACGCCGTCTAAAAACATCCGTCGCAATCCTTTTAGAAGACCGTGCCATACCCCCGCCATTTTGAAGATAAATAAAAATAAAAAATACCATTAAACAACCAAGAGCAGCAACAAAAAATACCCTAAGTCTCAAAAATGACGACGAAATATTTCCTTTAAAAACAAATCATGAAAAACAAGCATTTTTTACTTGCCTCAAGGTATATATCCCCCCTCGAAAGACCATTCGATATAAAGCTCCATATCTAGATGAAATCGAGTTCATTTTCGCGAATTGCATCCAACCAATGCGAGCAAAATTTCGCAAATCTTCGAGTACTCAATTTTTCAAAGAATTTTGTAAATTTTCAATTTCGAAACAATCCCAAGTCCGATTAAAAAAATGCAGCCCCCCTCGTATAAAAATCACAAAAGGCCCCATAGCTGACGATTTTTCCCCAAGAACAATTTTCCCCACCTGATCAAATGAAATTACCGAAATAGTTATACCCAATCGATATAGTTGATACGTCGCACCAGGTAGGCTTGATTTCCACCTTCCCGATAACGTGAAACGAGTTGTCGAATAAATCCCAGTGCGATATATCAAAAATCAATCGTGACGGAACACAAAACGGTGAGTTTTGAAAAAAAAATATATTGTTCGCAAATTGTGATTCTTAGAAAAAGAGTGTAACGCACTTTGCGTTGATAAAGACAGAATAAAACAGGTACGTTCGTTGATGCATAAATAATAAAAGAGCATCGTGAGATGTGCGATGCTCGCGCGAAGAGGTGATCGCTCTGACAACCTTGCCACACTGAGTGTCTATTTCGAGAAAGAGTTCGCGTTCGATATCAGAAAAGAGAGCTTTGGGGATTTAGGTGTAGAGGCTTTGATGATGACCGCTTTTTCGCGTTTACGAACAGAAACGTATATATATACGCTTCTGTTCTATATAGCGATATATGTATATAAACGCAGCCAGCTGCAAGCGGCTTACCTCGTCTCTCCCAGCTTCGATTGATAAGGCATAACAGTAATCTGGCAATGCACGAACGATCGTCTACACGCTCACACATGTAGGCACATATCCATAGGCGTGTTTAAATGGAAATCGACCTCCATATGGAGCGCCTCGACCATGAGGAAGACGACAAATACGTGCGAGTCTTTTAAGGGGTCTTCTCACTTTAGACGCTAAAAAAGGCTATTTTCATGAATTTTATTGATAGATTTATATCATAGATATTGATATAAAAGTTTTCACACGTAATAAATACACTTTCGAAATTACATTTAAAAAATGTATGTAATATTTATGTAACCCGAACAAACAAATAAAACCCAATAAAAATGATTTTTTAATGTAATATTTATGCAACCCAAACAAACTTTAAACGCGTTTTTCTCGAAACAACGTTTTTCGGAGGCTTGTTAATAAAATCTTGGAAAATACTGAACCGATCCTTATGAAATTTTAACCACATATTCTTTCCAACCATAGTTATGTGCGTATGATGAATTTTTTTTAATTTTGATATTTTTTTATTTTTTTTGCCAAAAACGGTGAAAAAAACAAGCTTTTTTTGTTTTTTTTTTTCGAAAAATCTCCGCTATTTTGTTATTTTTGCATATATACAAAATCGTATGATATGCGCTATAGCCGTTAACATACTGGATCTAAAGCCGTTTGATTTTTTTGTTTCGGATGATCCATCTCCGAGATTGCATCAACAGCGCAGACCTGCATTTTGTTCAGGACATTTTTTCAACGACCATTTTCGTCTATAAATAGTGACTTAAATAAATGATGTGTTTTATGCACTTCGAAAGTGTATTTATTACGTGTAACAACTTTTATATCAATAATTATAATATTGTATAAAAATTGTAATAATAACGTATCAAAAAATCCACGACTATAGCCTTATTTAGCGTCTAAAGTGAGAAGACTCCTTAAACATTATCCCAAAATAAATGATCAATTTCTTTTTTTTTACCGCGAAATTATTTATATTTAAATCGAAGCAGGATTCATATATCGAAGGATGCATTAAGGCCTCAGGCCACAGTAACGGCTATAAAATCATGTGCGGATTTAACAATTTTTTTTCGTACGAGAAAGTTATTTACTCATAAAATTGATTACAAATCTATTTAATATGAATATCAAGCGGTTAGAAAATATTTTTAAAAAATTTTCTCGATGTACAAAATGGCCCACTACTGGAAACTTCTCGAAACAGCTTTTTTCCATTTGGCGTGACAAATAACTTCAACAATTTTTACTCGATTTACTTCAAATTTGAAAGTCATGTTCCTAATTGCATTTCGCAGAGAAGTACGTACGGAATTCTGATTAATCGAAAACTTTTCATCTTATGAGCAGTTTATGAGCAGGTATAACGAAATTTTTCACTGAAAATTCATTTCTTAAGTCTAGATACCTACAACTTTTGAATAAAACAAGATTTTTTAATATTCCGTACGTACTTCTCTAGGTATTCTAATGTAGATTGGAGAGAATTTTTGTTTTTTTGTTCTAGGTAAAAAATTGTGGTTGTTAAATGCCACGCCGCGGAGCGCCTAAAAAAAGATAACAAAAGAAAATATTAGTAGTCGGCCGTTTTGTACATCGAAAAAAAACATATATTTTCTAACAGCTTGCTATTCATACTAAATAGATGCGTAATTAATTTCATGAGTGAATTACTTTTTCATACGAAAAAAATTTGTTAAATTCGCACATGATTTTTTTGTACTCACTTGTACTTGGCCACGTTTTCACTTGTACTTGGCCACGTTTTTGACAAGCTGGGTCAATTTGACCCGGGTACTTCATCCACCTGCCATTAACAACCCTTTTGTCGGGTTTCATTTTTAAAAAATCAGCGATACACTTTAAACATTCCTTAATATGTCTGCCGAATTAAAATTCGGAAAATGTCAAATGAATAGGCTATAAAAAATGATTGAAAATGTCCAATTTTCGAAAGGTGAGAATTTTATTTAAAATTCCTCCGGATCAAAGTCACCCAGTGCGTCAACATAGGGTTAATGCCAGTGCTTCATCGATGCGGTTGCGCCTGGGCAATTGCAGGTAAATGCACTTGCGACTATTTGGTTATCTCGCAATATTCCAAGGACTTGGGAAGTCCTCCGAAACCTTGTACTGGACAAGACTTACAAGGAACATCATTTGAGTGTCCGCCGTCGATTTTGTTGAAATTCACACATGTGATAAAGCATTTCAAACTATACGACACGTAATTTTTTTTTATCTGCGGAAAAACGATTACGTGGGAGGGGGAACCCACCCCTCAAAGAAAAGCGTGTCGGGGGGTGGTTTTGCAATTTCACCCCCATGCAGGCCACCGATCTGAATGAAACAAACACCAAAATTCTTCCAATGTCAAGCGATAAAAAAATCCAATATAGAATAATTCGACAAAAATTAAATTAAGGGGTGATACGCCTTTCTTTGAGGGGTCGATTCCTCCCTTCAAAACGTAGTAAATATTCGGAAGTGGGGCTCCTGCTAATTTTCTGGCTAATCAGGCTAATTTTCTGCAAGGGTTCAAACAAACCCAAACAACGTTAAACAACCCCAAACCAACCCTAAACAACCTTAAACAACCCCAAACAAACACAAAAACCCTAAGCAACCCCAAACAATACTTAGCCTGATTCTACCAGGAGCCGCACTTCCGAATATTTGTCCGAAACGTTTTTTCCCCAGATGAAAAAAAAATACGTGTCTAATAGTTTTCAATGCTCTATCACATATATGAGTTTCAAGAAAATCGGAGGCGGACACTTAAGGATGTTAAGTCCCAAATCACAAATGATGATAAAATTCTGAAAATTTGGTATGTTTTTGTATGAAGTATTTCGGAGGTCGTATAAAAATTTCACG